>MNCI01006585.1:115297-248746 GCA_015680685.1 Gnetum montanum | reverse complement strand
GAACCTATCACCTCTTCCCCACAAAAGGTTTAAAAAGAATATCAACGTACGCAACAAGAGGATGTGTAGTGTTGATGGGAAAGGTTAATGCTAACCTTCCTCATCTATATTTGACGGAGATCCTAAGGCGATTCGAAGAACGGAAGATAGGGAAAATGGCACTCCCTTTTCCCTGCCTTATTAGAAAACTGTGTCATCGGGCTGGCATTCAGGGATATACAAATGATGTCCTCCGAAAATCCCAAAATGCTTCTTATGCTAAATTGTTAAAGGTGCTAGCTCCAAGAAAGAGTNTGCTTCTTATGCTAAATTGTTAAAGGTGCTAGCTCCAAGAAAGAGTAGTGGCGAAGAGCTGGGACCTGATGAAGAAGATGAAGAAGAAATGGCTGGACCCCCTGCAACTCAACTCGTAGGACCCAGTCAACCTCCAGCCACAGGTCCCAGCCAACAACATAAAGCAGGACCCAGCATAGGCCAGGATCAGCCACCGCTGCAAGACTATAGATCGTCGATGAGCCATCTGAGGGCCATTACTGAAACAGTCAGTTGGTGAAGTCATAATGACACCAATCTCTTCTGCATCATCGATGATGCCAGCTAGCCAACGATTTTAATAGATCGCACACGGGGTGAGTTGTCAATGTAAACAGGAGGAGGGGAAAGCAGATGGTCACAACAGATCTCTGGACACACGGCATCTTTTCAAGTACAGTTAGAGACTAGTGAAGGGGCCACTGTGGTGGTCATGCAACACCAGGATGCCGCGGGAGTTACTGAAGTGGTCATTGACCACATCAAAGAGTCTTTCAATGTACTTATTGTGCCATCGGTAGATCTTTTAGGAGCACAGGATGCTCAAACTATTGTCGGAACGTCAATGACTCCTGCGGAACATGAGGATGTATTGGACAGATTGCTTCAAATAGGACAAGTTTTGACGTCCCTATTTGACATCCCCCAGGATGTAACGGCAATTCAATCAGACTTCATTTCCACAAAGAGGAAGCTAGTCCTATCCAAAGTAAGGGCAGAGCATGCTGAAGCTGAAGTACAAAAACTACAAGAGTAGCTCTTAGCCTTACAAGCAGCACAGCGGGATCCTCTGCGATTGGTTCCCGCAGACCAATTAGACAATTTTAAAACTGAGAAACTAACAAAACTAATTGTAGAAAATAAGAAGGTGGCAAAATAAAAGGAGACGTCCACTTGGGATGCCTCCGCAACAAAGGCGCAAACTCATGCACATCTTAAGGCACTCAAGGCCTTGTAAGAAGAGAATAAGCAGTTGGTTGCAGATAACCTTCGGTTGACTTCTGTGGAGAAGCAAAAGAATGTTCTCAATGAACACTTTCATTAGTTGCAAGAAAAATTCATTTAAGTCAACCGAGACGTAAGCCATTTAGCCAAAGAAAACCGAACCCTCTCAATGGAGGAGGTACGCGCTATTCTACAAAAATCAGCCATTGAAATTAGCGCGTGGCAGAATGAGGCTAAACGACATGAGAAGCTGAAGGAGCATTTCCGTGATTAGGTGGGGATGCATAAACAAATCCTAGAGAAGGAGATCCATATGACCAAAGCTCAAATCAACAACATCAGTGCTCAGCGCACTGATTGGGGGGCCATATTGGACACTTACACCTATGCCAACCAAGCGGAAATTAAGAACCAGGACCTGCAGATCCAGGACTTAACTAAATACATGGAGTTGGCAAACCTTCGATATGCCAACTGGGCCATGTTAACAGCAGGGCACCCGAGGTCAAAGCTCGAGCAGCAGGTAGCTTCCACCCACATCAAATATGAAGGAGAATTTGCAGAACGAAAGAAGTTGGCTAAAAAATTAGAGGTTGCAAATTCTGAACTACCAAGGACAGAAAGATGTGGAAACCGACTTGGCTCGATGGCTAACAGAACTTCATGAATACAAAGACAAAGCCAAAGCCTATGAAGAGGAATGACGGGTGTTCGTGGCGTGGTATGTCAAAGCCAATCAGATGTTCCCGCAACTACCCTATCCATGGGAAGTGCCGACTCCATCAAACATCGGAGCATCAACATGGATGGCACAAGACCCCTGGACCGAAGAGGAGAAGCTCCAAGCTATTCTTCAACGTCATCAACCTTCAAAACTTGGAGCACGTGACAAAGGGAAAGCACCCATGGAGGAGCCACCGCCACTAGGAACTACATGAGTTTCATATTTTTGTAGTTGTAGTATTTTTTCTCTATGTTGTGTCTTCCCACACTGCAACATTAGTCCATTTATTTTTGCAGTTAATAATCCCATACCTATCCACTGTGTAATCACTGAAGCTTGTTCTCCTTGTAACTTGAGAATGATTTTTTATTCAGTTGTGGGGGTATGATAAGACGCTGTTCGCATAGGCCGTGATATCACGTACGCAATATCGCAGCCGATGCGATATCGCGTACGCGATATTGCATCTTTCCCTACAATATCGCATACGCGATATTGCAGTCCGCCGCCATGTCTATAAATAAGAGGTGGCTCTCCCTCATTTGGAGATCCTAGTTTTAGAGTAATGAAGCTCTGGCAGTTTGATCCCTCCAGAGTTAGAATTTTTCCCGTGTCTACCCGTAGTGTGGTGAATGTAATTGTACGGTGTCTTTATTCGAGTGTGCCATACTTGGACACACACATGACCAGCAATAAAGATCAAGATTACTTCATCATTGCAACATTCACTTAGTTTATTTATTATTATTTATTTAATGTTATTTATTGCTTTCATAGCACGGTATGAGTACAACTTAACTACGAGCATCTACGGGTGTGTACAGCTAGTTAAGGAATCAGTTGCTCATCGCGATTAGTCTCTCACCCTTAAACTCCTAGAAGCGGAACGAGTACGACTTGATTACAAGCATTTAAGTGTGACTGCTTGGTAGCCCTATGGTGTAGCTAGGAGGATCTACGCTTGGTAACCCAGTGGCGTATTTGGGGTCTGCGCTTGGTAATCCCAGTGACGTACCTAGGATCTATGCCTGGTAATCCCAGTGGCAGTCGTGCACAAAGTCCAAGATGTGTATGGTTGATCAAGGAATCGGTTGCACGTCGCACTTAGGCTAGATTAGATTTTCTTACCCTTTTTCTCTTAGCTTAGATTTAGTTAAATATTATTTTCCACTGCGATCAGGAGTAGCGTTAGAATTAGAACACATCATACACCTCATCTAGACTAAATCATATGTGACATATGCAAAACTAGTCTAGGTGAGAAGACAACGAACTATGACCTAAGGCTAACTATCTAGGTGCCACACTAGTCCATCTGCGGAGTTCGATTGGATTGTGCATGTGACGCTCATTTCGTATGGTTGAGTGTAGGGGTACCTCGCCACTCATCAATGCTGCAAGTGCTCCAAAGGCTGAACTCATGGCAAGTGCTCAAAAAGCCAACAAAATGGTAGGAGGTCAAGATGCTGCAAGTGCTCCAAAGGTTGCACCCATGGCAAGTGCTCAAAAAGCCAGCAAGCGGCGAATATGCTACAAGTGCTCCAAAGGCTATGCTTGTTGCATGTGCTTCAAAGGTTGTGCCTATTGCACGTGCTCCATTCTGGAACTGCAGCATGCTTGCCCACATTGTGTAGAAGGGGGGCAAGGGTTATGCTCACTTGCTTGCTTATAGGAGGATGGAAGGAATTATTAGTGGCTGACTGTGAACCTAGTTTAGGGTCTTGGTAGACCATGGATTTACTAGTTTAAGGTCCTAGCAGACCGTGAACCTAGTTTAAGGTCTTGGTAGACCATGCCATGCTAGTTTATGGTCCTAGTAGACTACTGTGAGTTAGTTTAATGTCATAGTGAATGGGCTATGCCAGTTTATAGTCCTAGTGGACTAATTATGTTTTGCTAGTTTAACATCATATTAGATGATCTATGCTAGTTTATAGTCATGGCCAATAATCTATGTCAATTTAACATCATGGCAGATGAGCTATGCTAGTTTAACATCATAGCAGATGAACTATTCTAGTTTATAGTCATGGTGAACTTCTATGCTAGTTTAGCATCATAGCAGATGAATGCTATGCCAATTTAATGTTGTAGCAAACAAATGCTATGCTAGTTTAACATCATAGCAGACAAATGCTATACCAGTTTAACATCATAGTAGATGAGTGCTATGCTAGTTTAGTATCATAGTAGACAAATGTTGTGTGTGCCAGTTTAACATCATAGTGGATGGGTGCTTTGCTAGTTTAGCATTGTAGCAGGTGAATGTTGTGCTAGTTTAGCATCATAGTAGATAAATGTTGTGCTATATTAGCATCATAGTAGATGAATGTTGAGTGTGTGCTAGTTTAACATTGTAGCAAATGAATGTGCTAGTTTAGATCTTGCTTTATTAGTGTGTGATGTTGCATGTTATATGTAATACCGCTTCAAGTACAAATGGTTCATCAAATTGGTAAACTCATTTCCATCTTGATCAGCAAACTTGAATGCTTCATTGTTGTAGGCTTTCGTGACCATGAAAGCCCCTTCCCATTTGGCTGAGAATTTATCCATGGGTTCATGAACGACCTTGAGGACTAGGTCCCCTTTCTTGATAGGGCATTGATGTTGATTGTGATGATGCTTTTGTTGTTTCCTTTCTTGATACCACTTGATGTGATCAAGCATAAGCATACACTCCTCCTCTATAGAGTCAAGGTCTATGATTTTCAACTCTTTGTTCTAACCTTCATCAATGAAATTTGAGAGGATCACTTGGAGCAATGAAACCTCCAATTCAAGTGATGCCTCTATAGATGATATGTACTAATTGTAGGCGATAGGCTTGAGGTCTAGGTAATGAGGGTTAATGCATTAGTTAATGTCGCCATGACACCTTGTGAGAACCAAAGGTAAGAAGATCTACTCATGCATAGCCATGTTGTGTTCCTACAAAATAAACTAGAAAAACATCAAGTGGCAAATGTTTTAACAAAGTTAATATGCACAAAATGGGAAAAGCAATACAATGAAATTTGCCTAAGTATGCATGTAAGTTGCTATGAAAGATAAACATGTTTATTGTAGTTTTAGGCCTCAGCAAGTTGTGGATGTTTCAATCATGCCACTCTGAGGAGGGTTGGCCATGCTCAGGAGTGGAATTGACTTGCACATTTGTAAGGTAGTGAAAAGTTATGATTTCAGGCTAAGTATGGTTGACTATGCTCTCATCCAATTACACTCTCCACTGGGCATTCAGTGTGGAGTGTAGTTCTGGGTTGATGGGTGTAGTGTGGTGGGGAGACTATGTTCTTCATGGTTGTGGGTAGCCATCCGGTTTTGCCAAAATTTTGGTTGTCTAGACTACACTCTTCACAAGGCTACACCTTTCATGTTCCAAAGCATAGTTGGGGGTAGTTTGGGAGTAACTACACTCTTCACTAGGGTAGACCAAAGTTAGAAAAATTTGCCAAAATTTTGTTAACTATTCATGATGCTAAACTTGCAAAATGTGGTACTAAGCCTATATAAAACATGCTATACCCTAGTGAGTGCCAAGCACATCGAATGAGTTAAGCGATGTCCTACACCCGTGAGGCCCCAGAGCGTATTGCCAAAATTGAAAATTTTTTGTTAGTTTGTGTTTTATTTTGCAGGTTTTGCTAATTTATCTTAGTAATTTAATGCTAAAATTTTCATCTATGTATGTGTACTAATTCTTTGCTTATTACTTGTTGGTTGTAGGGTGTTGTTGAAGTTTGTGTTGATACTACTTAAGCTCATGGGCATCCTATATTGCATGAGTGAACCTATCCCTAACATGCTTGCACCAAATATGTGAGTGGACCATTAGGTGATGTGGTTTTGGCTAAGAGCTTGGGAGTTCTTGAAATACCTATTACAACAATTCAGTGTGATCATTTCGGCACACTTGGTAGTGGAGGCTACTAGTGCCATCACTGAGATGTTACTGCATGGGGCTAATTGAGGCATCCTGAAGTTCATCTCAAATGAGTCCACTGCTAAGGTTGATGCAATAGGTGGTTTTGGCAGAGGCCTTAGGAGCGCTTAACAACTATCCAATGTATGGTGCATGATGGGGTTTACTTGTTATAACAAGAGCAACACCCTTTTTATCATGCTGCAAGTGCATACCCTATTCCAAAACCCACCTAGAATTGTCTACTACATCGGAAGATAAGTGCTTTTATGGTTCCCATAGTTTTTTTCTCTACTAGCTCATGTTAAACTACTAACAGCTCATGGTTAATGCTAGGTTTAGAGTTGATGAGGAGGGCCTGCATGATGAAGTAGACACTCTAGCCTTGATGTGCACTACCTTGGAGGTGTTCTCATCATGCACAAATGTTTAGGTAGCCATGATTGATTAGGGGGCATGATATAGAGGCCTACCCTACTTAATACTTGAAGGCATACGAGTGATGAAAGATCCATAGTTGGTTGGATGAGGAGTGGGCTACTAGTGAGATTAACACCAAAGAGATACTTAAAGTGCCACCCTCATCTCACACCTCATTTGTACCACGTACATATCTATGTTTCGGCTCATGTGGTTGTTGGTGTATGCCTTTTAGTTTGCCTTGTTTGCATGATGCTAACATTGATTTGTGTTGTGTTGTAGTAGTGGTTGCCTCAATCGAGGTGATGGTGATCATCACAGGTCACACAAAGGCCACCCTCATCATGAAATATGGTGATGTGAAGGGTGCGCAACACTGGCTGTGCCAGAAAGTACTAGATGAAGTGATGGGCTAGCTTATGCATGCTGGGTTAATGGACCTATTCTTTGCCCTTAGCCTGAGTATCCTAGTGGCTGAAATGATGATCATCATCGACTCCTTTAGTAACAACATCAGGCAATTTGTCACATGGCTACACGACGTGACAATAGTATTGGATCTTAGTAAGGCCTTCTTCGCTGACCTCTTTAGCATTCCTACCAATGGCCTAACAATTGTTGATAAGGCTAGCATGGAGGTAGACTATAGAGGAAAAATTGAGGACTAGTTAGGGGCCATTTGATCTCATAAGGGAATACCAATCAAGGATGTGCTAGTGCCAGAGGTGAGAGAGCTTTACCCTCTATTCTACAATAATGCCTTCCCAAAGCTACTTTCCCAAGGAAAGATCCTTGGGGTGGAGTAGGCACAAGTGATTAAGGAGGTTCTATTAGACAACATGAGGTTCAACTGGATAATGTAGATAGCCATCAACCTACATGCGAAGATCTCTAGGCTACAATTCAACCTCCAAGGAAGGTCCCACGTCCACTTTGTGTTCCTTGTAGGATACTTGCAAAGGTTCACAAAGCTTTTGGTTGTGTGAGATGATGGGTGATGGGTTGTGTGAGATGATGGGTGATGGGTGGTGTAGGATCATGAGCAACTATAGGATCATGAGAAACTATCCAAGCCATGGATCAAGAATATTTTCTTGACCACACATGTGCAGGACCCTCCAGAGGGGATCAATGAGTCGTTATCAGTAATGACCAAGGGTCTCATGGGGCACTTGCATTACTCATGTGATAGTGCAAGTGAGAATCCTCCAGTTGGCACCAGGGACATAAGAAAGGTATATTTTTATATAGTAGATATGGTTAGGCCATCTAAGGCCAAGATCAAGAGGCCACATCCTCAAGAGGAAGCTATCCCTGAGATCTGGAAGCCAAGCAGCAAGAGAATCTGCATCAAGCTTCCAAGCTTGCATGCAAATGTTGTAGGTATGTGTAACTTCTAAGATGTCTTAGTTGCACTTATGCATGTATTTTTATATTTATATATTTTTTGTTATGCTATATTATTAATTAGTTAATAATGTGCTATGTGTACTAATGTGCTATATGTGTTAATCATAGAAAAAGAAGAAAAGGTTGCAAGAGCAGCATTCGAAGCAATAATGGATGAAGCACTTTCTCAAGCTAAGGAGGAGGATGCCTAGGGAGATGATCCTCATGAGGTGATGGAGGCCCTTTCACATTTGGAGGAGGAGGGGTTGCTCCACCCGGATGAGGATGATTTTGATAGTTTGTTTGATGGTACGTAGTTGGGTGAACCCCTTGCACTCATGCCTAAGGGCTTGCCAGGTAATCAACTTGTGCTATCATTTGTCCTCCCTTGTTTGCTCTAGCATCATTAGTTGTTAGGCCATATGCTAATTGCATCATTATATTACAACATCAGATGTTCCTTCTAGTGGTCCCACATCTACTTACTGCATGGAGCCATGGATAGATATGCCAAATAAATTTGCCTTCATGGAAGGCATTGTTGAGGACATGATGGATCACTTGCAACAAGCAAACCCTGAGTTTAGTATGTATGTAATGTTGTTTGCTTTATGCTATCTTACTTACTGCTTAAATGCTTATTTTTTGGCTAAGATTATTCGATTGTTGTATGCTTATAGGTCCTAGGTTGTAGTGGGATCCAAGTAAGGTGGCCAAGGTGGACGCCCTACCTAACCTTCCTCCAGAAGTTGATCAGGTACCTTGTAACATGTATGAGACATTGAACAAGTACGTGCTTTATTGATCAAAGGTGTTGTGGGTCTACAGGCACTCAAATGTGCAACTGTGAAAATGCATGCATGAACTTCAAGAGAGGGTGACTAGCCAAGATGAGAAGATCAATGATCTTCAATCCAGATATGACTTCATAGTGGCTAGATCATAGGGAGATGGCACCTGGCATACCTTTGAGATTGAGTATGCTAGATATTGGACAACTCTTAGAGATAAGAACAAGACGACATGGGAGTTGATCAAGTAGCGAATCTAGATGGACTTGCTCACCTAGAAGAACCAGGATTGGAAGAATTATAACACCAATGTTTATCGATGGGGGTAGATGCAAAAGAACCACAAGTATCAATATAAATGAGAGCGTGACATGTACCTACAATGGTACAAGGAAGAGTCTACCAAACACCACTACCTTGAGATGTTTCTTGAGGTGACTGGCAGGAAGCAGGCATATGACTTATTCATGTAGAGTATGGTCATGAGTGACTCTCCCATAAGAAAGATCATCATCCCCTCTAGAGAGGCCTCTTCTACTACATTTTCTATGGAGCCACTCGCCTGGATTGTTGTGGACAAAGGAAAGACCCTTGCAAGTGTTGACTTTGGCTAAGAGGATTGGATGCAACTTTCCAAGGCTGAGATCCTCCATTTCTTAGAGGTTAGCCTAAGAAAGTTACCTCCAGAACTCATTGATGTAGGACCCTCTTAGGTTAGTTAGTTAGTTTTTCATGCTTTTTATGTTTTGAGTTAGCTCTTAGTATGCATACTTGCTTACTAATTATGCATGTTTGTTAATGGTTATGGTAGGTATCAGGCGATGCTGCAAGCCCTAGCAACCTAGTGGAAGAAGTAGAACTTTTGCTTCCACCGAGCACCACTAGTTGAACATGACTAGATGTACCTTAAATTGGGCTTTTTTGCTACATTTTTGCTATCTAATGCTATTCATGCTATGCATATTACATTTGCTGGATGATTATTTGCTATGTGTAAACGTATATGCCTATGTGATGATTTTATTGCATTATGAGTATGCGAGTCTAGGCCATTATGAGCCATAGTGAGTCTATTGTTAGTTTAAAGCCTTGATAAGCCCCACATCAATTTAAGGCCATAACAAGAGGGCTAATGCTAGTTTTAGCCCATGTCGGTCCACACATTTGCTAGCTTTAGGTCATTCTAGGCCATAGTGATAACGATAGTTTAGGGCTGTTTTGGGCCTTTTTGAAGGAATTAAAAGTGATAGTTTTAGGCCATTTCAGGCCACATATTGCTAATTTAGCACCATTTCAAGCCATGGATTACTAGTTTAAGGTCATTTCAAGTCGCAACGATGGAGATCAAGAGTGATAGTTTAAGGTTGTTTTAGGCCACAACAATTGCTAGTCTAAAGCCATTTCAAGCCACAATGATTGCTAGTTTAGGGCCATCCCAAGCCAAGGTGATAGAAATAGTTTTAGGCTATTCTAGGTCATGCATCACTAGTTTAAGGCCATAGTGAGCTGCCTATTACTATCTCTCTTTTTGGTGATTTTTGCATTTATGATTTTTATGTGCTTTGATGTTTTTTATGCATTAATCTAATAACTATGAGAGTGTAAGCTAACCAAGAAAACACGTAAACTAGGTAGGTAAATGCATAAACAAAATGAACAAATCTATAAACAAAGATAAGTTATGTGTAATCTAAGTAATCAAGCTAAATGTAGATGCATAAACAAATGCAGTGTAAGCGAAAGGTAAAATACATTGTGTGTGGAAGCGAAGGATGGGCAAGCACCTAGCACATTCTGGCTAAGGGGGTACCTCAGTCATGTAGTTGCTTCCTAATCAAGTGTGGGTTAGGAGGCACATAGGGCCTAGATTGCACTATTTAGTAGTCTCCTTGACCCTCACTTGCTATGTCGAAGGATAATTCTGCCCACAAGGCATCTTCCAGTAGGTCATGGCTTCTTGTCTTTTTGGGTGTGTCCACCTCATGTGTTTCGTTCTCACCCTTTACTGTGGATGCATCATCAAGAAACTCCACCTCCAACCCTTACTCTATATTAATGTTATTGATGGCTAGAGGGGTTGCGTTATCACCATGGATGATAACTTTTCCACCTTCGTATGGGAGGTGGATTTCTTGGTGGATCGGAGAGGAAGCGACTCACAATTGAGCCAGCCATGACCTATCCAAAATTAAGTTAAAGCCCAACATTTCCTCTATGATAATGAATTTAGTTGCAATGGAGAATTCTTCCCCTACTACAAAGGTTATGATGGTGGTACCCTTAAAGATTATGCATGACCCATTAAATGATTTCAACCATGTGGTTTTCATTGGCTTGATTTGGTATGTGAGGCCTAGTTTGTTAACGATGATGTATGGAATTATGTTTGTTGCTACCCCATTGTCAATGTGCACTCTTTAAATCTTGCATTTCCCAACATGCATGGTGATGAACATGGGTGCTGTTATGACCTCACCCTTCTCAGGGTTGACCTTAATTGCTTCATCACAAAATGCTAGAGATGTGGATCTCGATTCCTATGGTGCAAGAGGTAACATCACTACATGGATGGAGTTCTCATCTACAAGGTTTTCTTCCATGACAAAAATGGAGGTCAACATCCACACCAATGCTTTGTAGTGGGTCAATGAGATCATGATTGGGTCATACAGGCTCAATGTTTTGTTCTTTTATTTGAGTGCTTACTTAACTTGAGCTAATGCATCCATGAAGTCTTTACCATCAACCATGTTTTTATTAGCCTTGACTTCTTCCATACAACCTAAGAGATAAATTTTGTGAAGAGGCAACTTGGGCCTCATTTGCCTAGCTTCCCTAGGGGCCTTAGTGCTCCCTAGATATTTGCTCATTGTGACCTATTCAGTTGCCTCGACCATGGGGACTATAAATATGGAAGCTGGTTTTGGTGGACCTAGTGCCCTTTGCTCTTGATGTTGCCTAACCATCTAGTTTGTGAGAAAATTGATAGGTCTCTTATATTTTAACCTAGGAAATCTTCCCATGCTGCCAGTGAAGTCAACTCCTGGATAGGAAGGGATCGATGTGTTGCCCACTACTGGGCTTTGGGTAGGTGAGGAGCCAACATGTTGTGGCACCCTAACAACAAAAGATGGCTGAACAGTTGTTGTTGTAATATGCTATGAGGCCCTAACCACGAAGGATGTTGTGGGTGCTTGAGGTGGTACTCTATCAATGAAAGAGGACCTCAAACCCATAGGGGCTGAGAGGACCCTTGCATTACTAGAGGACACACAGACCATGAATGGCCACTGCAGCCATTATGGGTTGTCATCAATGTTGATAGCATTTATGACATAGTCAACATCATTAGCATTTAGAGGATCCTTATACACCCTCATAGACTAGTTCTTAGGTCTAACCAAGTTTGTTGTGTCAAGCATCAACTTGCCTCTATCAATCATTCTTTGGATATCATCCTACAAGGCTATGCAAAAATCAGTGTTATGGTTGGGCAATTGGTGGTAGTGGCAAAATCAATCTAGCCTGAAATGCTTTGGGACTAGGGGCTCATTTGGTGCCACTAAAGTAGGATTTCTAAGTAGCTTGTAGTATCTATCATGCCTTTTATTGGCATCCTCAAACATTTACTTATATTGGATGCACCTGGATTTTAACAATTTTTCCAATAGCTTTGAGGGATTCAATGGCAATGAGATGTACTAAGTGATCCTAGTGCTTGAAGTTAGGTCTTGAAGCAACTTGCGTTGTGGCCACTAGTGATGTGGGTTGGTTGGTTACCATAGTGCTAGGGTTGGTGGCTTTGTTGTTAGGTAGGGCTATGGGTTGCCTAGCCATTGGCCTTGGGTTAGTTTTTTTTTGCCTCTTTTTCCATACTCACCACTATTGCATGTTGCCTGGCCATTGGCCTTGGGCTAGTTGTTTTGGCCTCTTTGGCCATAGCCACCACCATTGCATTTTACTCCCCTTATCCTTATCTCTCTTTGCATGTAGGTTTTTGTAGGCCATGTAGGCTAGGTCCTTACTAGCTTCTACTACATCCTGTATGCTCTTGGTTTGAGCAAATGCTTGGCTTAGAGACTGCAGGCCCAAGTAGGATAGATTTGACTTTATGAAGTCATTGACTACACCCTTAAAGATGGTCAGGAGGTGTGTCTCAGCTATCAGCTCTCGTATCTCATTTAACGAGGCACTTTAGCATTGAATGAATTTTTGCATGGGCTCTAGGTGGCCTTGCTTGATTTGCATCAATTGGTCCAATGTTGTCTATGACTTCAAGTTGTACTTAAAGTGTGTCACAAATTGGCCTAGAAGATCCTCTAAAGAGGAAATAGAGCTTCTAGGTAATGCACGGTACCAGTCCAACACCTTCCTAGTGAGTGACATGGCAAACACATGTATGATGACATGTGGCCATGCCTGCAACAACAAACACTCCAACCTAAATGTGACTAGATGTGCATTGGGATCCCCCTCACCATTGTACTTTGTGAACTAAAGTAGTGGGACCCCAACTAGAAGAGTTAGTGGTGGAACCACAAGACTTATGGGATCATCCTAGTAAAAGTTCAACACTTTGATGGTTTCAGAGGAGGCAACCTTAAGCCACTTCACCTCTTCCATCAAGGTTTGAATCATCTGGAATGCCTATTCTAAGTTGTAAGATGTTCCAATCAGCTATGCTAGTTGTGCGACTTGTTGTTGGACTAACTATGTGGTCCATGGCCTGGTTGTGGATTATAGAATCACCAAATAGGCTTGATGTGTGGGCTGAGCTGTAGGGATGGCGATCAGGGTAGGTAATGCATATGTGGGTTGGGCTGATGCTAGGGACATTGATGAAATAGGGAAGCCATAGGATGCCTAGGCCACTTAGAGCTTGAAGACAAGCCTTGCATGGAAGTGTTGTTGAGTTGATGTAGTTATGCCAAGCAGTGATTGCTAAATGGGTGGCAATGATGCCATGAATGGCAAGTTAAAAGGGGCTAGTGCATCATGTTGGGTCTAGTGCATCGCTATAATGGGTGTTGACCTAGAAGGTGATGCTAATGCTATGATCATCTTAAGGAGAATGGGTGAACAAGACTGTGGAAGAGCTAGACTATGCATCACTCGTTGGAAGATGGTATGGAAAGAGCCCTCGTGCTTGGAGCGAGCTTTGAAGTTGTCCTTCTCTTCTTGTAGGGGTTCTTCGTAGTCTATCCCTACTTTGCACTCACTTGTTCAAATGAGCTAGGCTAACATCCAACGGTAGGGCTTTGTGAGTGGGATGATGTTAAGTGAGGATGGGCTATACTCCTGTCTATTTTGATGAATCAATTTGTAACCTTGTTTTGCTCCCATGTATAAGTGGTCTAAAAATAGCCTTGCTTGAATCTTTGTGCAAATGAAGTTGTATTGTTCATCACTTAGCACGTCGTACTCTAGTTCTTGCGCACATAGCCTAAGGGATCACCTTAGCTTTGCAAATATAGGATTCCCAAGTTTGCCAATCCTGGTCTCTAGTTGAATGGGCAAGACTGTGAGAGTGCTTGGGACTGATGTTGAAGGTTTTTTTTGAGTTCATAAATGTAGATTAAGTTGTAAGGGGGGAGGAAAAAGGATTTTTGATTATGAAAAATGGCTAACTCTACTAACTACACTGTCTACACTGAGAGCTGACTATGCTCTCTACATTGAGGGCCAACTATGCTCTCTATGATGAGAGCTAACTATGCTCTCACTGAAAGTGTCAAGAATTTGGCTAACTATGGGAATGTGTGCTTGGGTTTGCTATGTGGGGTTCCTAAGGAATTGACTATGGGGTCCAATCTACACCAACTAATTAGTAGACAATGCCTACACTAGCCTAAGATCTAGCTACTGCTGCATGCACAATAGGTCCATAGTGTCAATGGTGTTAACGGTGTCAATGGGGTCGATCATAGTCAAGACTTTTAGCAAAAACGAAGGTGTCAACATGCAGAGGTCATTTCCTAAGCCTAGTTTTAAGCATAGCTATGTAGTGAAACAACAAGAAATGCTATTAAAATGCTGAAAATGCAAAGAGAGATAGAGAGAAGTGGAACATGAACCCCAAATAGGGTTGGATGTAGTTAACACTAAAATGGATTAGAAGGTACATGGTGTACAACAGGCACAGTGGATAGCATAGTCACAGTTTTAAGGATGTTTTGCCATGAAGACTAGTGTTTCGTCAAGGTGTCTACATCTTGGCCACTGTGGTGTGCCATTGGCTATGGTGTTCTAATGGGTTGTGATGATCTACGACTTTGCTGGTACGCCTTTGGTTCTCTCTCAAGCACTCCTTAGGTTTTCCAAGTCTTTAGTTTGCTAATTCAAATTTGCCAACGGTTAAATTTTTACCAACCCCCAAAACATTGAGGACATTGGGTATTTATAGGCCTAATATTAGTAGAAGATGCAAGATGGCTGCCATGTGGTAGACAGGATGGTTAGGACTATGCTGTCACCCAACTATGCTCTCCACTATCTTACATGAGGTTGAGTGTAGTTATAATTTTGGGGCCAAAAGGAGGTATAAAAAAGAAGCATTTTGCTAACTACGCTTGCCGAAGATGAGTTGGAGCTAATCTGAGTGTTAGTGCTACATTGTGGAGGGTGCTAGAGACTATTTTGATTGACTATGCTTTACTACGCTCTCAAATAGGGATGAGCGTAGTCCCAAACTTAGAAAAAATTGCAAAAAATGGCTATGTGCTGACCACGCTTTCCATTGGAGGCTAACTACACTCCCAACTAGGGTCATGCGTAGTCTCAACACTTAGAGAAATTTGCAAAACTTGGGCCTTTCATGCTAACTACACTCTCCATGAGAGGCTAACTACACTCTAGGGTAGTGGATAGCATAATCCCAACACTTAGAAAAATTTGCTACAACTGGCTTCATGCTGACACTTCGAAAAAATTGCAAAACTGGCTTTTCTGTTGACTATGCTCTTCACAAGAGATTGACTACACTCTATGGTAGTGGAGTGGAGAGCATAGTCCCAACACTTAGAAAACATTTGTAGTCAAGATGTTATGGTCTGGATTTTGTGGTGTTTCAACTGGTACATCCCATATTTATGGCAATTGTGGAAACATTTTATTGGTCTTTATGTACTAGGCTACAAGCTACCATCATTCCTCCTCAAAAGCCCTAGCCTTTTCTTTTAATTCCTAGTGATCTATTAATCTCCTAGCTAGGTCTAAGGATACATCTTTCTGTCCATGGTAGTGAGTCTTAATTAGCTCCAATTCTGAGTTTCCCATGTGGAGTTTTTATAAAGCATTTTTTTCTGTCTACAAACTCTTTTTTATATAATGCATAGGTGGCCACTACTTGCTGCTCTGGTTCATTTCTAAGTCAACTTATTGTTAACATGGCAAGGTTGGCATATTAGAGGTTAGCCAATGCCTTGTACTCCTTTAAGTATTCAATTTGTAGATCTTTATTCTTTAATTTTGCTTGGTGGACTAGTGCATAACTATCTAGGATGGGATGCTAATCAAGATTTTATGTTAACATAAATCTGATGTGGGCTTTTTCCATCTAGATTTCCTTTTTGTTAATTTTCTTATACATGCCAACTTGGTCCTAGGAGTGCTCCTTCAGCTTCTCATGTTTTTTTGCCTCGTTTTGCCATGTGCTTATTTCAATTACAAATTTTTGATGAATTACGTGGACCTTCTCCATTAAAAGAATTCAATTTTCTCTGGCCAATCGATTGATGTCTTGGTTGACCCTCACAAGTTATTCTCTCAATTGGTGGATCCTTTCCTTCAAGATGTTCTTCTATTTTTCTATAGTGGTCAACCTTGTGTTATTCGTAGCAAGCTATTTATTTTCTTCTTGTGTGGTAGTCAATGCCTTTACATGGGCATATGCTTGAGCTTTAGTAGTTGAGGCATTCAAAACTACCTTCTCCTTCTCTTGCTCAGTAATGTTGTTTTGTTTAATCAATTGATTCAGGTCCTTTTTCTAGAATTGTTCTAACTGGTTAGGTGCGAAAAACTAGGCAAGGTCCCATCTTTCAACTCTTAGGATAGCTAGCTCTTATTGCAGTCAATACACTTTTATTTTCGCATGTTTTGCCTTGGTCTCTACCATAACCAACTTTCCTTTTATAGTAATGAGGTCTGATTGCACTATAGTGATATCACTAGGGATGTCAAAAAGGATTGTCATTACTTACCTCATCTATACCAATCTATCAAAAATATCCTCATTAGTCATAGGAGTCATTAAAGTCCCAACCAACATCCTAGTTAGGTCCATTGGAGGCATAATAGACACCTTGAAAAATTATTTGATGTGATCTACTATCACCTCTATTGCACTCACCACATCTTGATGCTACATTACCACTACTATGGCACCTTCTCCTGCTTTAAACATCACTTGAAAAGATGCAACATTGCCAGAGATTTTTTGAGACCATTGGGATTCTCCTCCTAATTGTAACAAAATATAACCCCTTGATGGATCGACAAAAACCATTGGCTACATAGTGTCATTGATGGCTCTAAAGAGGTTTGATTCATCTCTACTCCCCCAACTAAGTGTTTTAACTATTTTCTACATATGGCTCATCATAGGCTTGTAATCTTACAATAATGGTAATGGGACTTTTGGCTCTTGTTGTTGCTCTAGCTCTTTTTTTTTTTTTTTAATTCCACTTCCTTCTCTGGTTCTTGTTCCTCACCTAGGTCTTTCCTTGGTGGTAAAGGTTTAAGCAATTCAATGAAGGAAGCATTCTAAGCCCTCCTGGGAACATCATTGGTGTATCCTAGGATCTTGGTGTGCTTGCATAGCTTGTTGATTAGGCAAGGAAATTGAAGTGTTGGCTTTCCTGCCTTCTTTTCCTTAAACTACCTTTCAATTTTCATGAAATATAATTAGGGGAGATTGACATTAAATTTTCCCATTAATATTACACTCCCTCTTACCGCATAAGTTGATATTCTATTAAGCCCTTTAGTTGGGAAGAGATGATACATGTCGATTTTGAAATATGTCCTCTCTTCCATAGTCAACTCATTGTATATTTTATCATCTTTGTTGTAAGCTTACTTTAGCTACAACTTTGTAGATTCTAGATCCAACCTTGTGGATAAATGTGTCAATTTGGCCCCCACATCTGGTAGGTTTAGAACCTCTGAGATTGCCTTGACTAAAAAAGAGACAGAGACTCTATCGATGTTGACTATGGTGCCTTCTTCTTTGTTATGTCAAAATTGGTACGTCTCATCAAGGTACCATTCCACACTTTCTGAAATGATGGCCCATATAGGTGATGCTTGAAGTTAAGTTCTAATGGTCTCAGGAACAAATGCCATTAATGGGCCAAAGTTCATCTCCACAATGACTGTGGTCAACATGAATTTCTCATAAATGGCTACAAGGCATTCTGGGGATAACATGAGGCATTTTCCTTGTACTAGAGCTTGTGGTTCTATAGCCTCTCCATGGACTGATTGCCCTATAGTAAGAGCCTCTTGATGAATGTTGAATGATTGGGTCTTCTATTCCTCATGCTCAGCTTTCTCTCCTTGTTGGCCTCTACCACCTCTTGGGTGTTTGGTTACTCCTTGCAAAGGTCCTACTTGTCCTCCTCTTTTTGGGGTCATCTACAATCATTTAAGGATTTGATGTTACTAAGGTGCTATCATTTATTATGAACATGTTTATACCTTACTTGTCACCTTAGTTTATTAAGTTCTTGAGTTCATATTATTGCAGAGTTAGAAAAATTTTAAGGAAAATGCCCAAAAAGTGTTATTTTATTTAATGACCCTTTGGAATTAATTTATTTTTCCTCCTTTATGGCTAATAATAATGGTTAAGATCCATTGGGTGAGGGAATTAAAGATTTTGGCATTCTTACAATTGATTTTTTATTAAAACATTTAAGGTTTTTAACATTCTTACCCTTGTAATACCCTCCAAGAAATAGCAAATTATGAAAAATTGACACAAGTTTTCCACACAAGCACCCTCCCTCGACTAAATTGAACACCTAAGTTCAAATAGGTTCAAAAACTATGGAAATCGAAGTGATATGGATAAAAATGTTGCAAGTGGAAGTTGGTTGTGTAGAGGTCTTAGTCATGAGAGAAAATTTCAAAAACTCTCCTAGCTACAAATGATGAAAATGGATTTCTGGGTACCGTGGGGGTCATATATATAATTTTTATTGACCCGATATCACGTACCCAATATTGGGTACCTGACATCAAGTTTGACTCGATATCATGTACTCGATGTCAAGTCTAACCTAATATTGGGTAGTCAATATCGAGGTGCTCAAATCTACATATTATGAGGGTATTCATCATGGAAAATGAAGCTTTAGGATTGGTTGGAATGTTTCAAGTTAAGTCCATAGTTTGGGGTAAGTAAGAAATCATATTCAGGCACCAAAGTGTTAGAAGATGGAGTTGCCAACATTAAAAGCTTTGGAAGATGCAAGAAAAGGGGTATTAGACCTATGGTGTGGAATGGATAAACTATATGATAAAGAAAAGAAATAAATTTAACATTTATGCACTTGGAAGGTTTAAGATGATGTGGTTGTGTCAAACAAGTATAAGTCACAACAATTACATAAGTGGGTCTTCACCAAAGCAAGTGTCAGGCCATAATACCATTGTATAACCATAGCTAAAAATGTTTGTAGGCACCAAAGGGGTTGAATGCAACACATACCTATGAAACAAAACACACATGTTAAAACCACCAATTTGCATAAATAACTCTATGTCATACAAAACCACAAGTTTGGATCATACAAATAGTAAGACGAAATGGTTTTTAGAAAGGATTGTAGAAATTGGAACATGAGATGTCTTACCATAGGCATAATGAATCCTTATGTGTTATTAATGATTAAGTAATCATTAGCCCTACTTTTCAAGATTCAAACCAAGTTCATACCACATGCTAGTGACATCGCTTTATTTCATCACTTTGTTTGACAACCATAAGACTACCACCTTTCTAAGGAGTAGCATCACTTGGCATTTTGTCTAAGGGGGGAGTTTATTAATGGCACATTATTTTTCTTTTAATGACAGTATTTTGAGAAGTCATCAACCTTTAAGCATGGATACATGTCTTTCTAGTGGGACCCTCAAAAATTTATTTAGTGTCCTTTTCTTTTACTCTTACTTCCATTTTTCATTAGATTTACAAGGATATAACTACAACCTTAGCAACATGATAGAACATGATAGTAGGTTGAAGATTGACAACCCTTATAGCATTACATTGCTATGGCTGGGCAGGAAGCTCGCACTGCATAGTTGGAGTAGGTGGTAATGGAGCCAAGGATGGAAGAGATGTAGATAGATGAGAAGGATAGTACGTATGTGGGGCATCACTCCTATAAGAAGGAGTTCTATAGTACTCGGGGGCCTAGTAGTGAGGCTGAAGAGCAATGTGACTAGTAGAGTCACGTGGAGAGATTAGCTACTGAACGTAATACCCGTATGGGTCAACTTGGGGGTAAGGGTACTATTGATGTGGTAGTGGCATTCCCCATGATTATGGGTGTTGCCACTATTTATATTGTTTATTCAATTGTGGTGGGGCTCAACTTAGATAATATGTCAAGGGTTGGTAGAACTACCTTGGGTTACCTTGAGGATAAGGTAACCTTCTGGGTATTTGTCATCTGTTTAACCATGGGTTTAGTCCATACACCCTAGACTCTTGAAGATGTGACACTACTAGGCAACATCCTTTAGGATGGACATATTAGCATATCTCACATCTGCCATCATTGTTTATATTTGAATCCACAACCTCTTAAATGATAGAAACTTTGCCCTTACCCTTGTTATGTGCATACTTAGCTTCTTTCTTTTTCTTTCTCTCTCAGTCACTAGTTTGTTCTATAGAGTCCTCTACTATTTTTAGGATAGTTTGAAATTTTCTCTCTATATAGTTCCACATTTGATCCACCTTTGTTGGTACTTCTAACATAAATTTTTCAATGGGAAAAGTCTTTCTATTCACCATCTCTTCAAGTGGTGACTCTTCTTCATCTTTGTAAAATCTAATTTCCTTCTTTTGAAGGGAAGGATCTCTGTTGTACTCCTTTGCACTTTCTCTTTTTCTCAACTTGCCTTCCTCCTTGGCAACTTGCTCCAAAAATATTTGTATTTGATTAGCCCTGAGCTCAAATAGCCTTCCTTGGACATAAGTCCCAAGAAATCTTCACGTTTTGTACCTAAGCTCATCTACGAGATGGCGTAGTTGTTCCTTTTGCAAGTAATCATGGCCAGGGCAATGATGTATAATGAATAATATCATCCCATGGTAGCATCCAAGGGTTTGTGTCCTCCTTGTTTTCATCCTTGGATTTGCTTACACCAGTTGGACACTCAGGAGTACGTTTGATACCTATCATTGAATAGCTCCAACATGGTACTCCATCAACGAATGGATTCCAATTCTAAGGACTGATACCAGCTTTCTGCTTCCTTGATTAGTATCTATGGAAACAAATTTAGCTTTTTCCATTCATTTTCTATATTCTACAAGGCACATGCATCATGGAATGCTTGTAAATGGTTTTGAGGATCAACATTGTATCCCCCTTCAAATCATGGGATGTTATTCATGTCTAGTATTTTGATCCTACTATCTTGTTGGTGCCTTGTTGGGATCCTAACAGCCTCTGTTATATTTAACATACCTTAGGTGGTGAGTAGGGGTTCATCATGATCATGCTGCCTATGGCGTCTATAATACCTATGTTGTTCCCTACTCTCCCTTCTTTCATGATGTGTCTCTCTAGAATGCCCTCACCCCCTTTCTCTACTGTTTTGTTGGTGATTTCTATTTTGTCTACCATTTTCCTCCTGGTCTCACCCTCTGCAACTACATTCAGATCCCAAAGGAGAGGGCGAAGAAGATGATGAAGGTGAAGAGGAAGGAGGATCATCACCATGATGGTGCCTATCACCTTCTCTTCGATGGTCATGGCCTCAGTCACGGTCACGATCAAAATGTCCATCCTTGTCATGCATTCGTGTTCATTTTCTAGACCCTTTGTGTCTGTTGGTATCAAAACCTATATTATGAATAGTTGAGTGACAATTCTGGTACGTAGCTCCTTGACTGAAGTCAACGAGAGGAAGATCACTTTTTGGAAAACCTCTTGAGATAGGTTCACCACCGTCATTTTCACTTAGGACATACGGGACATCCTAAGACCACTTCCCCTTCACAGATTCGTAATGTCTCTCCTATTGTAGATCCCTTTGGCATTGTGCATCCATGGGTTGATACTCTCTCGAGTCTTGTTCATGCACAACATACTCTAACTTTAAGTGCTGCATACCAATTCATGTGAGAGCATAAAGAAGCATGCTCGGGATTGAGTGATCAAGTGGTAGCACTATGTTACCTTCTAAATCACACCATCACAGTTGTTCATCTTGGTGAAGGATAGTACATATTTGTCAGGATAAGCATATACCATGCAAAACTGTTGGGGCACCGGCGGATCATCATGTGCACATTGCCTCCAATTGTTCATGGTATCAAACCTAGTTAGTGAAGCACTCTCATAAGAAGAGGGAGACATGATTGATTACTTAGTGTGCGGTACTCTTTTCTTATGATTGTAGGATAGTTAACTCTAAGGGTTGTTCCAATGATGGAGGGATTTCCTAAGTTCTAATCAGTGCACAAACAACAAAATCCCTAGCAATGGTGCTAATGATGAGCAGTAAGATACCCCTACACCCAACCATACGAATATGAGCATTCACGTACGATCTAGTCGAACTCTGAGGATTAAGTGCTTATGCACCTACGTTGAACAAGGATGAGTTATGCAATTGTTGTCTTCCCAAGCTTACTTATAAGGCACAATTGTATGGTTAAGTAAACTTGAGGTGTATGATTTTTATGTTTTTCTTTTATATTTACTATCCTGGTCTCCTAAGTGTGTGCAATGAAAATATTTAATTAACTAATGGATTTTGTAACTCTAATGTCAATCAAATCCTAACACCAACATCTGTTCTCACTTTCCGGACACATCCTGAACTAGTGTAACACTACTAGGATTACCAAACGCTAGTTGCTACTAGGTTACCAAGTGTTCCACGTATGCTCAAAGTGGTTGTGCTGAGTGTGCTAATTCATTGATAATTGATAATTAATAATTCTATGGAAATAACATTAATTAACTACTAAAAGCATCAAATAATAGTAAACAACATTAAATGCAATAATTAAGCTATTCTGAATGTTGTAAGGTCTATCACAAAGTTTATCTTTATTTCCAAACACAAGGTGTGCTCAGGTACACAATGCTCAAATAAAGATCCGGTCACTCTATGAATCCTACTATGGGCACTCAAAAATAATTATAACTCTAGAATAGAAAAACTACAAGAGTTCAGCTAAGGAACTGAAAAACTACTCCCCAAGACCAAGTGCCCATGTCTCTTATTTATAGCCAATGAGACAAGTTTTGACATCACATGTTTGATATCGCTTGGCCCATCCGATATCACGTATCTGATATCGAGGGTTCAATATCGTGGGTCCTATATCGTGGGTCCTATATTGAATCACTTATTTGGTAACTCATTATACCCCCACGACTGAATGAAAACTTATCCTCAAGTTCCTTATAAAATATTGGGAAGGTATGGGATTATTAACTGAACGATAACTAATAGTGACATGGAATGATAGACTCAAAGTGCCCAGTGAATGGATCGACAACGTGTTACAACATTGGTGTTATAATCATTGTGATAAACACTATACATAGATGACATCTAGTCCCTCATTTAACAGCTTGAAGAGAGAGAGAGAGAGAGAGAAAAGAAAATGAAGCGCATTACTACTGATGTCAAAAAGGTGTACACCGTTGTTCATCCATGGCCACATGACTAAGCGTGTTCCTTGCATTAATGCTCTAGCTCCTCTCCATCCTGAGTGCTCCCTCCTATCCTAGTTCATTATTCATGTGATCACCATCTACACACACAACACAATCATGAATCAGCAAGGATAGATGAGATATAATGTAGTTGATACCTTGCCTTGATATGAAGCACATTAGCTAGGTTGTGGGTATGGCAAATACTGGGTTAGAGGTTTGTAAGTGATAACTACCCAAGGTGTAGCAGTAAGATAAGTAATTTACAATAGGTCCCCATGACTAAGAGTGAACCTTTGGTAGTAATAGGATGGAAAACGAAAAGATAAGAGGAATAACAATAGTGAAGCCAATAAAAATGCAAAGGGAAGAGAAAAGAAAAAATGGATGTCATAGATGGGATGAAAAAAGAAATAGTTTATGGCAAGAAATGTGTAAGGGAAAGAACTTAACAATTACACCAAAAGGAATGCCAATGGATCCTCCCAAAGTAGGTTCATGCCCTTTATGCCCTGACAAACCCACAAACCAAAGAGTTTGTAGGCTTTAGGAATGACATATGGAGATAATAGTTAAGAATTCACCCACAAGAATTTACCAAAGAATAACAATGCGCAACCAAGATATAGACTAATCATAAAACTAGCAATGAGGTCAAATATGGAAAGCAATATGAAGAGAGGAGAGAGAATGAAATGGAATCTTGAAATCAAAGTTGTGTAAAGTCCCTTGTGTATTATGTGGTTAACGTGACTTAATAAGATTCAGTCCAAATACATATTAAAACTAATCACATCCAGTGACCTCACATCAACATACATGACCAACCCATCCTCTTGAAGCAACAAGAATACTTTCATAGAGCAACCACCATCCCAAAAAGAGAAGAATAGAGAGGCAAGAAGTGAGAAATGGCCTTAGTTAGAGAGAACCTTCAAGCATGGGTAACATGTCTTCCCAGTGCCATAACCAGTGCTTATAGCCCATATTTCTTTATTATGTCTAAGGGGTGTGCTTTGAATTCCTATCAGTTTTTTTTCTTTTTTTGAGTGGGAACCACACCATGCAAAGACTTATTTGATTCATTCAACTTCCTAATATTATTCGACAGCAGAATAGCAGAAAACCTATGAAAAAAAACCAAGTACCCAAGAGAATAGTCAGCACAAATGCGTCGAATCCCCTTGAAGTCACACCCTTTTCAATCCATTTGAATCTTTCCTTGGTTTGAAGAATACCAAGCCACAAATTCATTAATATGTTTGATTAGAAAAAAGAACGGTACATTTCCAAAATAAAGAGAGACCATAGAGTTGAATGGATGAATGGATGACATGGACTCATTACCTGTTTTATCAAAAGAAACCATATCTTAGCATCAACATTAAAAGTCAAAGGTAAAAACTAAACATTAGCAATCAACACCATTGTAGTATAATCCACCATCATGAGTACTTATTATGTGACAAGTGAGAATAAATTAAATAAAATGTAATAGAGAAAGAAATAGTAAAAATATTAACGATGATATAAAACAAAAATAAGTAAATATGAAAAATGTGTAAAAAAAAAAGACAAAAGAAACTGAGGGCTTAGAATAATAATTAGCATTGGTGGCCATATCCCCCATGACTGAGTTGGAAGGAGAAGATCCAAAATAATGAGCAGGGCTGGCCATCAAGAGAGGTAGTAGTAGTACTAGCCAATTTTGGCATATGGAAAGGTTTGGTTTGCTGGATGTTGACCAATAATTTTTTATCTGGGCTTACAGGTTTATAGATCATCATGGGCCATGAAGGAAAATTTTCATGAATGATATAAGTTCCTTCCCACAGCGTTTGAAATTTAGTTCATTGTGGCACACGTGTGAGATTCTAATAAAGAACCCTATCTCTTGGTTGGTATTTGACTTTTCTAATTCTAAGGTCATGACATTGTTTATTGAAGGCCTTGTGTAGTTTGTTGGATGACAGGGTGGCTAATCGATTTTCATCTCGTAAATTAAGGTTCATTAACCATTCTTTCTATGCTAGATTGAGGTCAAGGTTAAGGTCACATGCTGTAGATAGTGTATAGAGCTTGGCTTGAATAGGAAGTGTTGGAAGTTTACTGTACACTAACTCATAGGGAGAATAGCCTATAGGAAGTTTCATGTGGAGTAGTAGGCCCAAAGAGCATTGTTCAGTTTGGTGCTCTAGTCTCGCCTATATTTGCTAATGGTTCATGTCAAAATTTTTATTAATTCCCTATTGGTAACTTCAGCTTGACCATTCACTTGAGGATGATATGATGTAGTTAGTTTATGCTCAGCTCCTAAGCATTGCATCAACTTTTAAAAATTCGCACCTATAAAATGGGTACCATTATCAAAAATAAGTGCATGAGGCATGCCAAACCTATTTACAATTTGTTATTAAACAACTCGTGCAGCAGTAGATGATGTACAGTCGGTAACGACGGCTGCTTCTGCCCATTTTGTAAAATAGTCAACAGCAACAATAATGTATGTTTTTCCATTGGACATTGGTGTAATAGGCCCCATAAAATCAATATCCCATATGTTGAAGGGTTCTAAAGGCTAAATCCATTGTTGTGGACCCTCCATTCTAGCAGTCATTCCCTAATTGCGCATTGGCAACGCTCACAAGATTGGACAAAATGATGGGCATCCCGAAATAATGTAGGCCAATAATATCCTGCAAGCAAGATTTTAATGGTTGTTCATCTCCCGGTGTAATGACCCCCACAAGGACCCTCATGAGCATATTGGAGAACTTACAATTGATCTCCATTAGGAACACACCATCGAACCAAGCCATCAAAACATACCTTGTAAAGGTGTCCATTGATTTCCATGAAATGTTTGACTTGGTGGAGAAAATGTTGTTTCTTTTTAACATCCAACCCTTGTGGTGTTTCTTGTGTAAGAAGATAAGTAAGAATGCTACTGTACCAATTTGTATCTATGGGTGATTGATTGTTTATTACACCTGCAAAGAGGAGTTCATCAGGGAAGTGATCAGAAATTGGGCATTCATTCTCTTTATTGTCCTATCACAATCGAGATAAATGATCAACAACAACATTTTCAGTGCCTCTACAATCTACTATTATGAGATCAAACTCTTGTAAGATCACAATCCATCGTATGATGCGAGGGCTCATCGTGGGTTTATTCATAAGGAGCTAAGTCACACTATGATCTGTGTGCACAAATACCTTATAGCCTAATACATAGTACCTAAATTTCTCTAGTGCAAACAGCATGGCCATTAACTCTTTTTCTATTGTGGTATAGTTGAGTTGTACACCAGCAATACTTCAACTTGCATAGTGAATGTAATAGGGACATTTGCGCTCATCTAACTATGTAAGTACAACTCCTAAAGTAAAATTGGATGTGTCAGTCATTATATGGAATGGTCTAGACCATTCAGGAGCTTGTAGAATGGGTGTTTCTACGAGCTTCTACTTCAAGATTTGGAAAGCTAACTCACATTCCCTGGTCCATTTAAAAGATGCATCCTTTTTCGTTAATTCTACCAATGGTTTTGCAATCTTCTAAAAGTTCTCAATGAAATGTCTATAATACCTAGTATGTCCAAGGAATGATAAGACATCTTTTACAGTTTCATATTGATGAGTGATTCCTTGGATGAATTTATTTTTTCAAGATCTATCTCTATCCCTGTTTGTGAAATTGTATGCCCTAATATAATGCCCTCTTGGACCATTAAGTGGCTTTTCTGCCAATTGAGCTTTAGGTTGGTTTCAACACATCATTTCAATACTTGCTCTAATCAGTCCAATGCTTGTTCAAAGTTCACTCCATAGGTGGAGAAATCATCCATAAAAACCTCCACACCATTCCCTATTTGCTACTGAAATATATTGAGAACTAAATGTTGAAATGTTGTTGGGGCATTACACAAGCCAAACAGCATCTACCTATATGCAAATGTTCCCTAAGGACTTGTAAATGTAGTTTTGGCTTAGTCTTCTGGTGCTATTTGGATTTGATTGTACCCACTGTAACTATCCAGAAAACTATAATAACAATGCCCTACAATGGTATCTAAGACTTGGTCAACAAATGGCAATGGGAAATGATCTTTAAATGTTGCCATGTTAAGTAGCCTAAATTCTATACACACCTTCCATTTACCATATTTTTTAGGTACAATGACTAATGGACTAACCCATTCACTATTAGCAATGGGGTAGATGAACCCGGCCTTCAAAAGTTGTTCAATTTCTTCCTTAACTACTTGCTTAAGCTTTGGGTTTAGTCATCTTTACGGTTGGCATATCCTAGGATCTATTCTGGTTAATTCAAGATATGACCAAGCAAAGGCTTTTGACCATTTTTTTACCATCTTCAGTAGTTTTTCTTTTTGTTGAGGAGCAAGCTTAGCATTACTGATTACTGGTTTTCCATTCTTTAGAAATGCATACTCCATATCGATGGGCAACGATTTTAATTTAAGGGACTCTTGCTTAAACTCGTTAGAGGTTTCCAACTTTTTCCGATTGATATTTTTGGTGTCAGTACTTGGAAGTTGGTGATGGACTTGCTTTAATGCATCTATGTTATTGATATAGGCACAAGTCAAGCTCTCAGTTGGTTCCATGCATAAAGTTGAATTGCTCTCTAAGTTAGCCATCACCTACTAGGTGCCTTTCTATCTATCTTGTGGTTGCTACATATAGGCATCTTTGTATGTTAGTTACTTGTGCATACTGGTTGCATGTAAGTAATGTTAAGTGTTGTACAAACCATGCCTTCTATGCGCAGTTGCACCCTCACTATATGCAATACATGGAACTTTCTTCTTCTTAATCCTCCCAAATGCATTTCCTTTTGATATCTCTAGGAAAAGATCATGTATTCCTAGGTGTGCATCAATCATACATAGCCATGCTCTTTCCATTATGATTGGGAAGTCCCCCTTATAGTGGTTAACTTGGATTACTAGGAAATTGGTTGGATATGACCACCCACAAATAGTGGTAACAATGTCCTCCACTAGTTCCAATGGAACAGTGATGGACTGGTTGGCCAACTCTAAATGAATGTTACTCTTCTTTAGTGGAGGTAGGTTCCAGGCTTTATACATTTCCTAGGAGATCAAATTAACACCAGGACTTGAATCCAAAATAGCTTTGTAAGGCTCATTTCCAGTGATTTGCAAAAAAATAAGAGGACTTCCAGGATCAGAGAGTTTCCTAAGAAGATAGCCAGATTTAATGCACTCAATGATGGCATGGGTTAACATGACAATGTGTGTTAAGTGTAGTTTTTGGTTTGAAGGAAGCTCTAAAGATTCAAATGATAATGAGGCATTTGGATAATTAGCCGCATGTGGTTGTAAGGACTTGGTTGGACTATTGGTTCTAAAGAAAGGTCTCTTCTTTGATCGGTTTTCTAAACCAATAGTAGGTTGAAGATTGACAACCCTTGTAGCGTTACGTTGCCATGGCTAGGCAGGAAGCTCACCCTACATAGTTGGAGCAGGTAGTAATGGAGCCAAGGATGGAAGAGATGCAAATGGATGAGAAGGATAGTACATATGCATGGCATCACTCCTAGAAGAACGAGTTCTCTAGCACTTGGAGATCTAGTAGTGAGGTTGAAGAGTCACGTGATTAGTAGAGTCACATGGAGAGATCAGCTACTGAACATAATACTCGTATGGATCAGGTTGACAGTAAGGGTACTATTGATGTGGTAGTGGCATTCCCCATGATTGTGGGTGTTGCCACTATTGATATTGTTCATTCAATTGTGGTGGGGCTCCACTCAAATAATATGTCAAGGGTTGGTCAAACTACCTTAAGTTACCTTGAGGATAAGGTAACCTTCTGGGTGTTTGTTGTCTGTTTAACCATGGGTTTAGTCCATACACCCCAAACTCTTACAGATGTAACACTACTGGGCAACATCCTTTAGGATGGTCATATTGGCATATCTCACATCTGCCATCATTGTCTATATCTGAATCCACAACCTCTTCAATGATGGCAAATTTGCCCTTATAGTTGTTATGTGCATACTCAACTTCTTTCTTTTTCCTTCTCTCTCGGTCACTACTTTGTTCTCTAGACTCCTCTACTATTTTTAGGATAGTTTGAAATTTTTCATCTAGAGAGTTCCACATTTGATCCACCTTTGCTGATACTTCTGACATAAATTTTTAAATGGACAAAGTCTTTCTATTCATAATCTCTTCAAGTGGTGACTCTTCTTCATCTTTGCAAAATCTAATTTCCTTCTTTCGGAGGGAAGGATCTCTGTTGTACTCCTTCACACTTTCTCTTTTTCTCAACTCACCTTCCTCCTTGGCAACTTGCTCCAAAAATCTTTGTATTTGATGGGCTTTGAGCTCAGATAGATTTCTTGGGCATAAGTCCCAAGGGTTCTTCACATTTCATACCTAAGCCCATCTACGAGATGGCATAGTTGTTCCTTTTGTGAGTAACCATGGCCAAGGCAATGCTGTAATAATGAATAATATCGACCCATGGCAACATCTAAGGGTTCGTGTCCTCCTTGTTTCCATCCTTGGATTTGCTTACGCAAGTCAGACACTTAGGAGTACATTTGATACTTATCATTGAATAGCTTCAACATGGTACTCCATCGATGAATGGATTCTGATTCTAAGGACTGGTACAAGCTTTTTACTTCCTTGATCAGTGTTTGTGGAAACAACTTTAGATTTTGCCATTTTTTTCTATATTTTTCAAGGGACATGCATCGCGGAATACCTGTAAATGATTTTGAGGATCAGCATTGTATCCCCTTTCAAATCATGGGATGTTATTCATGTCTAGTCTTTTGATCCTACTATATTTCTAGTGCCTTGTTGGGATCCTAATAGCCTCTGTTATATTTAACATACTTTAGGTGGTGAGTAGGGGTTCATCGTGATCATGCTACCTATGGTGCATATGATGCCTATGTTGTTCCCTACTCTCCCTTCTTTTGCGATGTGTCTCTCTAGAATGCCCTCATCCCCTTTCTCTACTATTTTGTCAATGATTTCTATTTTTTCTACCATTGTCCTCAAGGTCTCACCCTCTGCGACTGCATTTAGATCCTAAAAGAGAGGGTGAAGAAGATAATGAAGGTGAAAAGGAAGAAGGACCATCACCATGACAGCGCCTATCACCTTCTCTTCAGTGATCGTGGCCTCAATCATAGTCATGATCAGAATGTCTATCCTTGTCATGCATTCATGTTCCTTTTCCAGACCCTTTGTGTTCATTGGTACTAGAACCTAGATTATGAATAGTTGAGTGAAGATTTTGGTACTCAGCTCCTTGACCGAAGTCAACGAGAGGAACATTATTTTTTGGAAAACCTCCCGAGATAGGTTCACCATCAACATTTTTACTTAGGACATACGGGACATCCTAAGACCACTTCCCCATCATGGATTCATAATGTCTCTCTTGTTGTAGATCCCTTTGGCATTGTGCCTCTGTGGGTCGATACTCTCTCAAGTCTTGTTCATGTACAACATACTCTAACTGTAAGTGTTGCATACCAATTCATGTGAAAGCACAAAGAAGCATGCTCGGGATTGAGCGATCAGGAAGTAGCACTATGTTACCTTCTAAATCATGCCATCACAATTGTTCATCTTGGTGGAGGATAAAGGTAAATTTTGGTACATACTCATCAAGATGAGCATATACCATGTGAAACTGTTGGGGCATCGACGAATCATCATGTGCACCCCACCTCCGATTGTTCATGGTATCGAACCTAGTCGATGAAGCACTCTCATAAGAAGGAGACATGATTGATTACTCAATGTACAATACTCTTTTCTGGCAATTGTAGGATAGTTAACTCTAAGGGTTCATTCCAACAATGGAGGGATTTCCTAAGTTCTAATCAACACACAAACAACAAAATCCTTGGCAATGGTGCCAATGATGAGTAGTAAGATACCCCTATGCCCAACCATATGAATACGAGCATTCACGTGTGATCCAATTGAACTCCAAGGATTAAGTGCTTATGCGCCTACATAGAACAAGGATGAGTTATGCAGTCGTTATCTTCCCAAGCTTACTTATAAGACACAATTGTATGGTTAAGTAAACTTGAGGTGTATGATTTTTATGTTTTTCTTTGATATTTACTATCCTGGTCTCCTAAGTGTGTGCAATGAAAAGATTTAATCAACTAATGGATTTTGTAACTCTAATGTGAATAAAATCCTAACACTAGCATCTGTTCCCACTCTATGGACACATCCTAAACTAGTGTAACATTATTGGGATTACCAAACGCTAGTTGCTACTAGGTTACCAAGTGTTCCACGTATGCTCAAAGTGGTCGTGCTAAGTGTGCTAATTCATTGATAATTGATAATTAACAATTCTATGGAAATAACATTAATTAACTACTAAAAGCATCAAATAATAGTAAACAACATTAAATGCAATAATTAAGCTATTCTGAATGTTGCAAGGTTTATCACAAAGTTCGTCTTTATTTCTGGAGATAAGGTGTGCTTAGGTACACAATACTTGAATAAAGACCCATTCACTTTATGACTCCTACTACAAGCACTCAGAAATAATTCTAACTCTAGAATAGAAAAACTATAAGAGTTCGACTAAGGGACTAAAAAAGTACTCCCCAAGACCAAGTGCCCCTATCTCTTATTTATAGCCAACGAGATAGTTTCCGACATCGCATGTCCGATGTTGTTTGGCCCATCTGATATTGTGTATCTGATATTGAGGAATCGATATCGTGGATTCAATATTGGGTCGCTTATTTGCTGACTCATTAATAGCATGAGGCATTGTCCTTTCTCCTAAGCTAGTAGTGCTTCAACTTCAGCTTGTGCAAAATGTTTCATCATGGGTGTCTATTGATGAATGCTAAAGGACTAAGCCTCTTGCTCAGCTTGTTGATTTTGCTCTCCAACTTGTTCCCTTCTTGAATAAGGATGATGCTCAAAATGTGAAATTTTATCATTAAAAGTGTATGAAAGAAGACATCTTAGGCAAAGTAAGTCAAGGAGGTCTATAGGAGATGGATGGTAGGAATTGTTGAGTATGATTAGATATGAGTATATAGGAAAGTAAAAATGATTATTTAAGTGTTTTGGAAAAACAACATGATGTGGAATTGATCATTAAGTATGAAGCACAAGAGTTATACAAGTGGATCCTCCCTAAAGTAGGCTCCAGCCTTTAGTGCCCTTGTATAATCACATTTATAAGTGTCCATAGGCACTCAAAGAGTTGAATGTAAAACATACCTACCTTCCAAAACACACATGTTAGTATTGCCTTGATGAGAAAATAATACTATATTATACAAAACCATTAAAATATGATTATATATAATAGTGATGCAGAATGGGAGTAGTAAGGGTTTGCAAAAAATGGGACATGAGGTGTCTTACCATAGGCATAATGAATTTTTTGTGTAATATATGGTTAAAGTAATTATAGCACTTCTATCCAAGATTCAAACAAAGTCCATACCACTTACCAATGACATCACATTGTATCATCTCAAAACTGACAACCACAAGACTTCCACTACTATAAGAAGTATTATGACTTGGCAAAGAAGTCCAAGGAAGTAGCTTATTAGTAGCACATTTTTTTTATTTTTTAAAGGAGACTTTGCCATTGGATAGAGGAGTGCCTTCAAGCATGGGTGACATGTCTTTCTAGTCCCATAACCAATGTGAGACCAAAAAACCTTGAAATTTTGAAGAAGTCACCTACCTTCAAGCATGGGTAACATGTCTTTCTAGTGGAACTCCCAAAAATTTTTATCCTATGCATATATTATATTATTATTATGTCAACCTTACCAGAGGACTACCTTCAAGCATGGGTAACAATTCTTTCTAATGATATGGTAAGGTAGCACTTATTTTATACATACTTCTATTTTTTGTTAGAACTCAAGTAGATAATACAACTTAACACTAGGATAAGACTTATAATGGTAGCCCTAGAGAATCCACAAATATCCTTTATATCACTTCCTTTTCATTTCCACTTAGTTCTTTACTTTTCTATCTAGGCATAATGATCACAGATTTATTTTAGTTTTATTGTGAAGAGAATGTCATTATGTCTATGGTAAGAACCTCTTATTACTGGAAATAAGTAGATGAATGATGTGGTCTCATTGTATATAGAATTAGTTCATTAATGGTTTGATAACATAGAGTGAAATTCACATTATTGGAACTACATCTTATCTTATTCCTTTGAACTATATTAGAAAAATCAACAAAAATATGTACAAGAAAGATGATGAGAAATTATAGAAAAATGATAAGAATGGAAAAATGTAGACAAAATTTAAGAGATATTAAAGAATGGAAAATGATTAAGAAATGGGAAAAGTATAAAAGAACATGAAGATTCATAAGAAAAGTAAAAAGGTAAAAAGTAGAAAAATGTCAGAAGAAAAAATTGTGCCTAAGTGTCAAATTTGAGATCCCCATGACTATCACAAGAAGCAAATAATTGGAAGATGGAACGAATGTTAAATTGCTGGGTGGATAGTGCATAGTTCTTAAAAAGAGTAAGGAAAGTCACAATATGACTTGACTTGTTGAATATTGATAAGAATTAACTTCTATGGGGTTGTTGGATGATAGATCTGCATTTCTCTAAATCAATATGTAGCATTGATGATGTTGGACCCTTCCCACAAGGTTTGAAACTTAGCCTTTTATAGGACATGATTGGAATTATAGTAGACTTTATCACCCGACTTAATAGACACTTATCTTATTATGATGTCATGCTTATATTTATAGTACTTTTTGTAAATTTCATTACTCATTTGAGTTACCAATCGATTTTCGTTTAAGAGATTGAGATTCATGAGGTGTTCTCTTTAAGCTAAGCTTAAATTGAGGTCAAGTGTACTAGCAATGGAAAGGGTATTGAGTTTTGCTTGGATCGAGAATGTGGGTAGTTTACCTTAAGCTAACTCATATGGGGAATACCCTATAGGAAGTTTCCATGTTGATCTATATGTCCATAGAGCATCATTAAGTTTAGTTATCCAATCCTTCTGTAACAACAAATTGTTCTAGTTAATATTCTTATGATTTCTTGGTTAGTCACCTTTGCTTAACCATTTTCTTGGAGATGATATAGTGTAGTTAGTTTGTGATTCACCCCCAAGTTGTTGCATTTAGCTCATGTAAAGTGAGTCCCATTGTCAGATATAAGCATGTGTGGTACTCTAAATCTATTTACCACATGTTATTGAAATACTTTAGTAGCAGTTTTGGTTATGCAATCCATGACTACAACTACTTCTTTCCACTTTGTGCAATAATCAATTGTTACTATAATGTAGGACTTTCCATTTGACATTAGTATAATTAGGCCTATAAATTTAATTCCCCCAATGTTGAAAGGTTTAAATGATTGTATCCATTATTGTGGCCCTTCATTTCTAGTTGTCAACCCTCCATCTATTTGGCATCTCTCACAAGACTATGCAAACTAATGTTCATTCCTAAATATGGTAGGCCAAAAGTAACCTACCATCATCAATTTTAGTGTTTTCCTTTGTCTTGCATAATGACTACCACATGGTCATTTGTGTGCATCTTGTAGGACTCTTTGTTGACTCTCCTCTAGAACACACCATCTAATCAACCCATCAGTGCATATCTTGTAAAGGTTTTCATTGATTTCTATATATCTTTTTACTTTGTGGAGGAACTGTTTCTTATATTTCTTATCCCATTCAACAAGAAGTTCTTGTTTGGTAAGATACATTATGTAAATAGTAATCATGACTTTTCTATTGAGTCTACAACCATTGCAATTTTGGTGAGTAAGTTTTCATTAGAAAATTGATCTAATACTAGTTCATCATTCTCTTAGGGTTCCCATCTAAGTCTTGATAAATTATCTGCTATCAAATTTTAGGTTCCTTTCTTATAGCTCATGGTAACATCAAACTCTTGTAAGAGAACTAGTCATCTTATCACTCTAGGACTAACTGTTGGTTTGTTCATTAGAAATCTGATGATACTACGATCTGTGTAAACATAAATAAGATACCTAAGCACATAATGTCTAAATTTTTCAAGTGCATACACCACAACCACTAGCTTCTTCTATGTTGTGATGTAGTTAATTTGTGCCCAGATGATGCTTTGACTAGTGCAATATATATAATAAGGTCATTTCTACTTATCTAGTTGAGTTAGTACTGCTCCCAATGCATAGTTTGAAGCATCTATTATAATGTGGAAAAAAATTAACCTATCTGGAGCTCAAAGGATTGGTATCTCAATTAACTTTTATTTTAAGGTCCCCAATGCTTTCTCACATTGCTCTATCCATAGAAATGATGCATCTTTCTCATTTAATTCCACTAGTGGTTTTGCAATCTTCGAAAAATTTTCAATGAATCTTCTGTAGTATACTGTATGCCCAAGGAATGATCTAACATCTTTAACAGTTTGTGGCCTTCAAGTGATATTCTGGATGACTCTGCTCTTTTTTAGATCTACCTCTATTCCTTTGTGAGATACTTTATGTCCCAGAACTATATCATCTTGAACCATTAAGTGGCTTTTCTGCTAGTTGAGCTTCGAATTAGTTTCTACACATCTTTTTAATACTTACTCTAAATGGTCCAAGGCTTATTTGAAATCTATCCCATATGTAAAGAAATTTTCCATAAAGATTTCAACCCCATTGCCAATTTGCTTATAGAAGATGCTGAGTACAAGTCTCTGAAAGGCAACAAGTGCATTACATAAGCCAAAGGGCATTTTCTTGTATGCAAATGTCCCGCATGGACTAGTGAATATGGTCTTTTCTTAGTCTTCTGGTGCAATGTGGATTTGATTGTACCCATTATATCCATCTAGAATGTTGTAATAATAATGTCCTTCTATGGTTTCTAGACTTGGTTAACAAATGACCAAGGTAAATAGTCTTTGAACATTGCCATGTTTAACAATATGAAATCAATGTAGACCCTCCACTCATCACCTTTCTTTGGAATAATGACCAATGAACCAATCAATTCACTATTTTCTATTGGATAGATGAGACCTACTTTCAATAGTTTTTCTAACTCTTGTTTAACAACTTACTTAAGTTTTTGGTTCAACCTTCTCTGAGGTTGGTGGCATGGCTTGATAACTAAATCTATATAGATTCAATGTTGGCAAATGTGTGGATCAATTCTAGTGATCTCATCATATGACCATGCAAATGCAATGGACCATTTATTTACCACTTCAAGTAAGTTTCTCTTTTGTTCTTTTTTAAGTTTGATATTTATAATTACCAATTTTTTATTATTTAGAAAAGCATACTCAAGTGTTTCTAATAGGACCTTTAGTTCTAAGGATTCTAGTTCATATGTTTCTTGTATCTCTAATTATCCCCATTTAATATCTTCCTCTTGATGTGAGTTCATGTAAGAAGGTTGTCTTTTTAGGTATTCTAACTTATCAATTTTTTCAACATAGAAAGTTATGATTTTGTTTGTTAGTTTCATGCACATATTGGATTCAGTTTCTTCTTTATTCATCAGCCACTATGTGCCTTCTTGTTAAGTGGCTGCTACAGACAAACACTTTGTACACACATCTTCTATACATCCATTGCATGTAGTGATGTCATTTTTTACAACCCAAAGTTTCTGCACATAATTGCACCCATTATTGCTATATACAATACATGGGACTCTATGCTCTAAATGATACTAGCTTCATCTTCCTTGGAGATTTTCAAGGACAAGTCTTTGATCCCAAGCTTAGCATCTATGGTGCTAAGTCTTGTTCTTCCCATAAGTCTAGGAAATTCCTCTTTGTTCTTTCCCACATGGATGACTAAAAAGTTAGCAAGATTGGACTAGCCACTGATAGTAGTAATAACATCTTTCACTTGCCCAAGTGGAATAGTAATGGATTGGTCTGTAAGTTCTAATCGAATGTTGCTCTTCTTCAATGAGAGTAGGTTTCAAGCTTGTACATGTCTTGCAAAATTAGGGTTTACTTTTGACCCAGAATATAAAAGAGCTTTGCATGGTTTATGTCCTATTATTTGAAAGTAAACTACGGGGTTGCTAGTATCTATTCTTTTCTTGGGAAGTGTTCTTGCTTTAATTCAGTGTGTTATTGTCTGTGTGAGCATGAAAGTGGTGACTTTTTTATCTGTAGGTACTAGAAGCATAGTGTTCTTTAGAGGAGTGTGCATGGATGGGGTAGAGTTAAGCACAATCCCAATCCTTTGAACCTTTTCTAGACTTGTCCTAGAAAAAGGACATTTCCTGGCTCTGGTTTACTTATGACTACTTCCTTTTGTGTAATTACTACCCTGGTAGCACTCTTTTGTTGCGACTATGTTGGCAACTCTCCTTACATGACTGGTGGCAATACTGGTGATAGGAATTTAGGAGTTTAAAGTAAGAAATTAGCTATTGGTTAAGGTATGTAAGAATTTGGATCCATTCATGAAGTAGTGGGTTGATGATATTTCGATGGATAATAGTAAGAGAAGGCATGGACTAGAGTATTCCCTAGAGAGATTTGACATTGAACATAGTATCCATAGGGATCAGGTTGCCTATATAGATACTGTTGCCAGTGGTGGCATTCCCTATGCTTGTGGTTCTTGCCACTATTGTTGGTATTACTCCTATGGTTGAGGATAAGTCCCACTTGGATAACACATGTGCTGGTAGGGTTGTCTGAAGTTACCTTGTGGATAAGGTACTCTTTTGGGCATCTATTTCTTGAAAAACTTGGGATTAAGGGCATATGCCCCAGACTCTTGTAAGTGGGCCATAATAGGGCAACATCCCTTAGGATGTTCATATTGGCATATTTTACATCCTTCATTGTCTTTTGAATTGGTGTTTATGTTTTTCTCCACTGTAGCAACTTTTCCTTTATTTCTATAGTGTTCATGCCCATTGTCTCTTCTTTTCTTCTTATCTTTGTTTCAATTTAGGACTTATTCAGTCTTCTCTTCTACTATCTTCAATGCTATAGCAAATTTTTCATGTATTGAATTCCGCATTTTTTCTACCTTGTTTGCAATTTCATTAACTAATTTCTAATAGATAGAGTCTTCCATTGGATTGTATCTTCTAAAGTTTCCTCTTCTTGCAATTCACATATTCTTACATCCAATTTTCTGATGGCAAGATCTTTATTATATTCTTCAGCTGATTCTCTTTTTCTTAACTCTTCTTCTTTTTTTTCTACTTAGTCTTTGAATATGATGAGCTGTCATCTCATACAAGCTGCCTTGGGCATATACCCCAAGGGTTTCCCTTGTCTTATTTTGTCGCCCATCAACAATGTATCATAGTTGCTCCCTTTGAGAAAATCTGTGGCTTAGGCACTTATGTAATAGTGAATAGTATATGTCCATTACTGCATCAAGAGATTCATGTATCCCTTTCTTTTCATTTTTGAATCTATTCCTTAAATTAGATAGTCTAGAATAAATTTGATATTGTTCATTAAAGAGCTCTAACATGATACTCTTTCTTAAAATGGGTTCCTATTCTAGGGATTTGTACCAATTTTTTGCTTTTCTTATGAGTGTTCTAGGAAACAACTTTAGTTTTTGCTAATCATTTTCAATGTTGTGTAGGGCACAAGGCTTGGAGATGGTGTTGTGAATCTACATTGTATCCACCTTCAAATTTGGGAATATTATTCATGTCTAGTCGCTTAATGTGACTATCCTTTACATGCTTGGTAGGAGTATATACTACTCCTTTGATGTTAATCATGTTGCAAGTGGTCAATAGGGGTTCTTCATGATCTTTGGGTTTGTGAGCTTTGTTGTAGTGGTGCCTCTTTGATGCTCATAATGCTCTATCTTTTTATATCTGACCCTTTCTCTTCTTCTCTCATGGTCTTCTTCTTCTTCATCAAGATGTCTTTTGCGATGCTCATGTCTCTCAAGATCCCTCCATCTCTCCCTATCATGATCCCTTATTCTTCTTTCTTTCTTGTCATAATCTCTAGAGGAGTGTGAGGAGGAAGAGGAAGAAGTTGAAGAATGGTGTAGGCTAGTTCTACTTCTATGACTCGTTGATTCATTTTCTTTTTGATTCATTGGAGGTTTTAGGCCTCGAGTTCCTCCTAAATGTGGACCCTTCATTATCCCCTTTGGACGTTTCTACAAGAGTTGAATGTAACTATATTTTGACAATATCTTCAATACAAATGACTGGTGTTTGAGATTGAGATCCATGGGCTTGATAGAATTTCTTCATGTGGAACATAACATCATCTCTTTTCTCTTGGACAATTGTTTGTGGTGCTTTCTTGCCTTTGTCAAGCTCATGCCTTGTTTCCATAGTAGCATCCCTTCTTACCTGAACTTATGTTGGTTGGTATGGCCTGGTCATGTGCTTTGTGATGTGGTACCCTTCTTGTACATTACCAAGATTTGACCTTATGAGGATTGCTTGTAGCATTGATAGTACTAAACATTCTGGAGGCAAGACAATACTACCCTAGAAATCTCTCCATCTTAGTTGTTCATCCTAGTGAAAGACAAATGTGGAGGATAATATGGATCAATGTGAGGGTAGGAGATTCTAGTTTGCATGGATGCACTTCAATCTTCTTCATTATATTCCTTGTCATGACTCTTATTAAATTCATTAGCATGTGATGATTTTTCCTTATTTGTAGAAGCCACATTAAATGTTTAATGCCTTAAGTATATACTTTGAAAAAATTGGTTTAAGTGAAGGATTTGCTCGATAACTCTTAACACAATGAACTTTGTAAAATCAACTACTTAGTCAACACTGACACATCCCTGACAACGATGCCAATGATGAGCAGTTGGGTATTGTAACACTCCATCATACAAGCCACGAGTGTTCACATGTGACCTGGTTGTAATTCATAGATGGCTAATGTAAATTCACTAATAGTTGAGGTTCAATTTGTGATCGTTGTCTTCTCACTTTGAGTTAGTAAAGTTCAAGTTGTATGGTTTAACTCTCGATGAGGTATATGATAGGTTGATATTGTATAGCTTGAATTATCCTAAATGCCAACATAATGAAAATTGAAATGAAGTCTAAATCTACATGTAACAAAAATGTAAACTAATGGTAGCCTATAGTAATAAGTATTCGCTCTTGGCTTATCGTACACGTCAAGGGCTCATATAACTATCACTGAGATTACCAAGTGAATCCACTACTGAGCAAATCAAGTGAACTCACTACTAGGTTACCCAACGATTATACTACATCCTCAAAGCTAATCGTACTTATATTGCCTAACTTAAGGACATAGGAAAAAATAAAGTAGTTGGAAATTATAAACGACTTAAGTAAACATGCTAAAAAGTAAAGCTAAACTAAGAATGAACTAAGTAGAAATAAAGTAAACTATGTAAAATGTTGCAATGGTGGAAAACAATATCAATCTTTATTTTCGACCATGAACTATGCCCAAAAACAATTCACTCAAACAAAGATTTCATACCACTATTTAACACCACAATGTGAGCATTCACTATATTGCTAAGTCTAAATCACATAAACAAACTACAAAAATTTGCCTAAGTGTTGGATCAAAGATGTTCATTTGACACAACAATGGGTTGGCATTTATAGTGAAGACCAAAACCCACTACATCGTATCTATGATGACATAAGCAAGGCTACAATGTCGTAGATACGATATTGTATCATTGACTTAAATGATTTTATCAATTGTCCAATTACCATGATAAAGATACAACAAAAGCTCTATAATATCAAAACCTCTATATCTTTTTGTAATTCACATGCTCTCAACCATTGATGCATCAAACTCTTTCATCATCAATATACTTGGATTAAATAAGATCATCATTCTAAGCCTCAACGCTCATCCTAGCAATGAAAGTTCCAAAGGATCAACCAATGAGTGAAAGCCTAAACTCTTTGAGTGGATACATAAGGGTCAAATCCACATCCTCCAACTTGAGAAACACCTTACCATCATTCCAAATAATGATCCCTTTTCTCCCTCAAGCATCAATGTATTTGGATTTAATTAACTTGAATTTATTTTAGTTTGAGACAACAATGTTTAGCTTTCTAATTTTTAAAAACTATCAATTGAATTTGTAAAAGAAAGATGAAAGATAAAAACCTCTTCATTAATAAAATGTTTAAAAATGTTAAATAATAACTTTATGGTGGGAAAAGTGTAGGATTGTCAAATAGAAATGGAGAATCAACATATTGGATTTAATTAATTTAGATTTATTTTAGTTGTTTACTATGCTAGTAAATTTACTATGGGAAATTAAAGGATTATCCAAGATAAACAAAGGATTCTAGATTTTGTTGTAAAAATGTCAAGAAAAATGTGGCATGCCATTTTAAAAATGTCTTTTCCAACCAAAAATTCTTTTGAAAAAGAAGTTCAAAGAAAGAAAAAACATTTAAGCCTAAACCTTGAACCTCAAAATGCTAGACATGTCTCACAACTAATAACAATTTGTCTAATACAATTATTTACATTGATATATTTTATTTGTATTTTTTATTAGACAATGCAATGAGGCAATTGGGCAACATTATCTTAGCAATATACAATAAAAATTCCAAAAGATAAGCACTTAGATATAACCATTTCTTAACTATCACTATACTTTGGCAACTACCAAAATATTCCATTCACAATCAACCTTGTTTTTGGGATGTCTAAAAAATATTAGATAAGCTTTTCAAAAAAGGTTATTATATCATAGTCCTTGGAAAGCTAAAATGGATATGAAAAAAAAATAGTTGAAGGAACCATGAAAAAATGTAAATAGATAAGGATCTAACTCTTAATAGAGGTAAAAAGTAAACTAAAATATGTAGCCAACCCCATATTGCTAAGACAAGGCTAAGATAGAAAAATGATGATTAGTTAAACTTGAAAATAAAGAATGAGCTAAATAAATCTTACAACTTCATATAAGTAAGTTTTTCAAGTTTGTAAATGAATCAAATGGATAACTAAGTGCAACCCCAATTCGAGGTTGCCAATTCAAATGACACTTGAGACATTATTATATTCTTATACAATTATTCTAACCAAGTAACCCCCACAAATAAAAAATGCAATGGAAGAAATACAATGAAATATTAGCTTAGTGATAAGACTTTTGATTTAAAAGCTCCAGTCACAAGTTCAATTCTAATAGGCAATGTTCAGTTATAAGATTCTAATTGAACTATATATCACAAGGTGCACCTATATTACAATTATTTTATGATTTCACCAAAATACCATAAACCAAAGAACAAAAACTTAATCACTTTGTCTATTGTTAAATATGTCAATTAGGCCCTTCCAACTTATAATCATATTAGCTAAATGTACATAGTTAGACAATTTCTACTCAATATGATGATCATTTAAAATACAACCAATCCTACAACAATCATATGCCCTTGAACATAGACCTAAAACTAGAAAATGGCCTTCCCTAATTTGCTAAACCTTAATAAAATTTTATAATGCCCACGTACATCAATACAACCATGAAAGAAATTACACCAAATAGAACGTTATGAATTTGATTTCAATTGTCTATGGTTTTATTACTAACTTGGTATATAATGACATGTTGAAATTCTAACTCATAATCAAACAAAATTCAAAAAAGATATAAAAATAAAATTTATTTTAAAATGATGTAATTATTATATTTATATATGTCATATTAATAAAAAAATGTTCAGTTTTTTATATTAATTTTCCTTTTTCAACCTGATTTTCAGTGACGACCATCATTTGAAGTCGTAATAAGGAGTTAGTTTTTTAGAAAATTTGTTTCAAGCATTAAGCTTTCAAGAGACCCTACTTGATGGGATGACCATTGAAGCCCTAACGATATTTTTAAATATGATTTTTAGTATTTTAAACACGTTCAACAAACACATAGATTAATTTTTTTTACCAGATTTCAAAGTAGTTGGCTAAACCATGGAATGAGTATTTAGCCGGAAAAAGAACCAATAAATGATGAAAATAAAGCTTACATAGGACAGCTCTCAAAATATACTCTCCTCAACTATCTGAAAAAGCATGCATAAATCTCCATACCATGCCATCATAATCATGGACGAGGAGACATTCTTATACCTAAGGACAAATCCAATGACACCCGCCACTTCTTAACGTCTTCTACCACTTCCACCTACTGACACATGAATGTTAATGTATGGAATTTAAAGAGACACCGATTCAAAGATGTTAAAAGCCGTTTCCCCGGACAAATCCTACATTCAAAGTATGCTTCTTTAATTTACCGACTTTGGCTTGTACGCCAAATATTTTGAAATCATGCAAACAATTTTTTTTTCACGAAAAATATACCTTTCTAAAGGTATCAATTAAGGGAAATATTTACACGATAGATACGATTGTTCCTTTTTTTGAAAAAAAAAATAATGCGTGAAAAAATGAAAGCACTTCCAGCATTACAAGGGTACACGAAAATCATTTTTTATACCACAGTAGCAAAACAAGTTTTATCTGTGATATCAGAGGTAACTATAAAAGTTTGAAATAAAAATGTTGCATTCAGAGACTTCTCTACACAGAATGGAAAGAAATTCAGAAAGACAAGATTACCCACTAAATCCTATCTTTCAGAGAAAGCAAGTCGTAAAAGATGAAGTCTGAGTCAAAATGTACAATGAAAGATGCTGCATCAGAATCAGTTGAAGAGTAAAGATAGTAGGTTAGCAGCCAAAGTCAAACTTAGTATTCGAAAAGATCCTTACATTTGCTCTGTAAGACACTTAACGCATCAAAAAGCAGTAGTATCAGAAATAAAGAAGTAATACATTTCCTGAAACAAAGTCACAATCATGAACTAAATGGAACGAAAGAACCAGGAATTCAAAAATTCAGAGAAAGGTAGTAAGGATAAAGATTGCTTGGATGAAAAAGTGAAACACTGAAAAATTCAAAACTAGGGCAAGGAAGCAAACAAACAAAAATCATTGCTCCCTCCTTCGTTGCAGAAGAAGCCATCATGATGATTCTGCATTGGTATGTGCACAACATGACCCCTGATCCAAGCCCAACAGCCAAAAAAGGCACATTCTGTATAATTAAGGGATAACCAGCCATCACTTTCCAAAATTTCAACCATATTTGCACGTGACCTATACTCACTATGTAGATCCTCCATCTTTCTTGGAGTTTTTACTTTTATCTGAACCTTTGGTTGCTTGCGATCCAAACCTATAAAACGGAAACCAGAACAAAAATTGGGCATGGATTAGCACCCTGCTTTATTGAACTGGAACATCTAAATAAAAAGAAGAATTGTACCTCAAAGCCCTTGCATGTCTTTTCTCTTCTTCTGAAGTCAGTCCAAATCTCTCAGCGCGGGATTTTTTCTTTGCCTCTTCATCATTATCAGCAATTGTTGGAAGACCAAACCTTTCAACACAATAAGAAAATTCCTTTTTTATATGAATGTAAACAAAATAAAATGTCTCAAAATTTGGAGCATTAAAAGAAACAAACCTTTCAGCCCTGGCTCTTTTCTTCTTCTCTTCTTCTAACTTAACTTCAGACAAAGCTATTGGTCCACCAAACCTATCAAAATTTAGGCATTGTGGAATAGTGGCTATTAAGTAATTTGCAAATATTTGCTGAAACGACAAAAACAAGTGCAAAATTTATTTAGAAGACAAGTTGGCATAGTTCACACTTATCAAATTTCAATAAACGAAATTTGCAAGTAAATAATATTCTTGAATCATCTCAATTTTAAAAGGCAAACATGTCAACCTCGTATATTCAAAAACTGTTTGTTCAGGATTCCTTGAAGAATTGCATATTCAAGAAAAACATTTTTTATTGGTGGAAGGCGCAAAGAATAATTTAATTTTAGAATTGCACCTTGCTAAAACATTTAATATAATATGAAAGATAACATTTCATGATTCAAACAGTCTTCATATCTATCTACAAAAGATGACATTTTGCATAATCTTATTTCAGTATCTAGTTAATTTTTTTGGAAAATGATCTAGCGATTTTATTCCAAAAAATAATGTACAAATGTACACAAAAGATCATCAACCTGAGTCGACACAACCCATCCATGTGACCCAACGGTCACCAACAATGTACCACATAATCATCCATGCGCCAACACAGCGCAGCCCTCTCACCTTGCCCAATGACCCTCACCCCAAACATGCAACCCCTCACCCCAAACATGCAACCCCTGTTCCCAAGAGCAGAGTGCAAACATGCCACATACACCCTAGAATACCCAGGACTGCAGCACTCCTTGTCTGCATCCATCCCCGAACTAATATGTCCTGTGGTCTCGGTGAACCGTGATCCGGATCCCAGACTCTCAGCCATAGCCAAGGCCTCTGAGGCATCAGTGCCAACCACAATCTGCTGTCCAGTTGACCCTTCAGTATCTAGTTAATCAAAATCATTCATTTATTGAATTTCTTTAAGGTAACCTGTTGTTTTGCAAGCATTTGTACATAGTCACGTAATCTTCATCCACAATTCTACTTTCACTTGAAAACCTAAAACTTGCTCATTCTTGGTATGCCAAGAAATGCATCAAAATACTGCAGAATTTTAATGTGGAATTCTATGAAGAATAAGAATTCTCGCACACTTTTCATTATTGCTGTATAGGCTATATATAATGAGTACAACAAATAACTTTCCTAAAGAATAGGAAAAGTACAAGTTGATAAAAAGAATAGGGAAAGTTGATAACTAATCTTCAACAAAATAAGGAAACAAAGATACCTTCTAATAATGCCTCATAAGTTTGGGTCAAAGATAGAACCGAATCCCCTATATTCCTAAAATAGCAAATAAAATAAAAAATCAAAGACATTAATGCCTAGAATAATTCCACTCCCCCTCAAGCCAGGCTGAAAATATTGTTCATCCCAAGCTTGGAACTTAATGCTTCGAAACATTTTCTAGGTAAGGCTTTTGCTAGAACATCAACAATTTGAGAACTTGTTGGCATGTAGACTAATTGGATGACATTGCCTTCAATATTTTCTTTGATGAAGTCTCAATCAATCTCCACATGTTTAGTCCTATCATGATGAATTGGATTCTTGGCTATACTGATTGCTAATTGGTTATCACAGAGAAGCTCCATCAATTCTTCAATCTTAACTTTAAGTTCTTCAACTAATCTTCTGATCTAAATTCCTTCACAAATACCATGGGCCATAGCATGAAATTCAGCTTCTGCACTACTTGATACTGTAGATTGCTTTTTGCTTCTCGAAGTGACAAGATTACCCCAAACATAGGTGCAATAACCTGATGTAGATCTTCAATCAGTCACGAAACCTACCCAATTTGCATCACTATAGATCTCTACCACTCAACTTGAGCACTTCTTGAAGAGTAGTCCTTTTCCTAGCGTCAACTTTAAATACCTTAGGATTCTGTAGACCACTTCCAAGTGTTCTTCTCTTTGGTCATTCATGAATTGGCTCACAACACTGACGAAAAATCCAATGTCGAGACGAGTATGTGAGAGACAGATTAATCTACCAACTAATTGTTGATACCAACCCTTGTCAACAAGAGCCCCATTTTTTGTGATCCCCAATTTAGTGGTCTCCATTTGAGTGTCTGCTGGCTTACCCCTAGCATCTCACATTCTTCAAGCAAATCCAGAACATATTTCCTTCGAGATACAGAAATTCCACTCCTTGATCTAACCATCTCCATACCTAGAAAATATCTAAGATTTCCTAGATCTTTGATCTAGGATTCTTTGGCAAGAGTCTTCTTCAAATTAGTCATCTCCTCTGTGAAATCACCAGTAACAATTATATCATCAACATAAACTATTAGGATAGATACCTTACCAACTGTGGACCTTTTTATGAACAAGGTATGATCGGCCTGACTTTGGGAATATCCATGCCACTTCACCACCTTTGTAAATCTATCAAACTGGGCTCTTGGAGATTGTTTAAGACCATACAAAGACCTTTTCAACTTGCAGACTTGATTCCTTGTAGCATGAGTCTTAAACCTTGGAGGAATTTTCATGTATACTTCCTCTTCTAGGTCTCCATTTAGGAAAGCATTCTTCACATCTAACTGAAATAGTGGCCAATCGAGGTTGGCAGCAAGAGACAGGAGAACCCTAATAGTGTTAAGCTTGGTTATAGGAGCAAATGTTTTTTGATAGTCAATGCCATAAGACTGAGTGAAACCTTTTGCAATGAGGCGAGCTTTGTATCTATCAACACTGCCATCTTCCTTATACTTCACTATAAATATCCATTTGCACCTAACTGGATTCTTTCCTGAAGGCAAATCGATTATCTCCCATGTCTAATTCTTTTCAAGAGCCCAAATCTCCTCAAGAACCGCTACCTTCCATAAGGGATTTTTGAGCGCTTGTAGGAACCTGTATAGCATCCAAACTCGTAACAAAGGCCTGGAAATTTGGTGACAAATTAGAGTAAGAGACATAATTATGAATAGGATGCTAAGTGCATGATCTAACCCCCTTCCTTAGAGCAATTGGCCAACCCAAATCATCAAGAGTATCACTAGTAACAATCTCAGAAACTATGTTACCTTCATTTAATGAATCCAAGTTGGACTTTTGGACAAGTTCAAGAGAAGCCGAAGGTTCTCCTTGATGTTGTGCACTTCCTCTCTTGGAATGGACACTTAGCTCATCGTTCATTGGTGAGTTTGAAGAAGGGTTAGACTCATGAGAAATGGACTCAAGTAGAGTAGATTAGGAGGCTTGGTTGACATGTTCAAAACTGAAAACTATAGGAGTTTCAATGTTATGAGGGAATTCTGAATCAATCTCAGCATCCCAAGACTGGCATTCCTTATTATATTTACGCTCCCCCTAAATGGTAGTATTGGGATAAAAGGGTTGATTTTCAAAGAAAGAGACATCCATAGAGTGATAATACCATTTTGTGATTGGGGAATAACACTTGTACCTTTTCTGATTTGACGAATATCCCAAGAAAATACATTTGATTGCTCGTAAGTCTAACTTCCCTCAATTTTGTGAGTGGATGTGGACAAAAGCTAAGCACCTGAAAATTTTGAGTGGAATGGTAGACACAAGCCAAGAGGAAGGGAAATATGTCAAGGGTGTTTGTAGTGGAGTCTAGAACTCGAGAACACGAGAAGGCATCCGATTTATCAAGAATGATGCAATGAGGAAGACATCTCGCCAGAATTGTTTGGGAACATTGGTTGAAAACATTAAGGACCAAGCAACCTCAAGAAGATGTCCATTTTTTCATTTTGCAATGCCATTTTGTTGTGGGGTGTCAACACAGGAACTCTCATGAATGATTCCTTGACTCAATAGATATTCTCCCAAAATAGACTTAAAATATTCTTTGCCATTGTCTGTTCTAAGAATTTGGATTTTGGTTTGAAATTGAGTTTGAATCATGATGTTGAAATTTTTGAAGACTTGATCAACTTTGGATTTTTCTTTTAAGAGATATACCCATGTCATGCGAGTGTGATCATCAATGAATGACACAAACCATCGGGATCCTAAAAGATGTTTTACCCAAGAGGGACCCCACACATCACTATGAAACATTGAAAAAGGACGAGAAGGTTTGCATGATTGATTTGGAAATGGACTTCGTGTATGCTTTGAAAATTGACACACTTCACATTGGAACAAATTTGGATTTTTATTCTTGAACAATAATGGAAACAATTTTTCAAGATACAAAAAATTGGGATGACCTAAACAAGAGTGGCATGGCATGGCTTCACTGTTGGAATGAAAAACAAATACACTAGAAGATGAATCTTGAAAACATAGACTACCAACTTTTAGAGCTTGTCCATGTAGAGAATTATTGCTTGTGAGTAGGTACAACACCGAACTTTCCTTAGCCATACCAATCATCCTCCCCATATCCATATCCTGAAAATCACACAAGTTTTTGAAAAATTTAGTGACAATTATAATCCTGTGTAAGTTAAATGATAGATAACAAATTGCAATCCAACTTTGGAACAAACAAAACCAAACAAAGTGTCAAATCCTCGGTTAATTTCATTGTTCCAATTCCAGCCACTTGAGAATGTGTTCCATCAGCAATTCAAACATGCCACTTCTCCTTACACAAAATGATTTCAATAAATAACCGTGAGTCTCCAATCATCTGATCAGATGCCCCAAAGTCAACTATCCAAACAACAGGATTTTTTCCTTTAACATTGAAAGCGTGCATGATTTTACCTCTATGAGCAACAGATCCAATGGCTATGAGAGAGGAGGATGAACTAGTCTGTTGCTACCTAAACAATTTCTGGAGTAATTCAAGTTGTTCTTTGCTGAGAAGAGTGGTCTCAGTGATTTCTAGTTTTTCCTCAGTTGTGGCCAAATGTCCTCTTCTATCCTTGCGAGTAGCAAATTTGACTTTATCAGGTCTGCCGTGTAATTCCCAACACCAATCCTTTGTGTGACCAAGTNGAGGATTTGACACTTTGTTTGGTTTTGTTTGTTCCAAAGTTGGATTGCAATTTGTTATCTATCATTTAACTTACACAGGATTATAATTGTCACTAAATTTTTCAAAAACTTGTGTGATTTTCAGGATATGGATATGGGGAGGATGATTGGTATGGCTAAGGAAAGTTCGGTGTTGTACCTACTCACAAGCAATAATTCTCNCATCATCAAGTTCTTATTCAGGCCGACTATGAACTTGTATAGGCATGCTTCTTCAACAATATTTTTGTAAAACATGGCATTGTCAGGACACTTCCATTTGTATTCTCGAAACATGTCTAATTGTTGCCAATGACGGTTGAGAATGTTGAAGTATTGTGTGATGTTGAGACCTCCTTGTCGTTAATCATGAAGAATACTCTCAATCTCGAACAACTCGGATTTGTTCTTGACGTGTGAGTATGCCTCCTTAGCAACTTCCCAAATTTTCTATTGTTGTCTCATATAGGCAAAAATTTTCTCCTATCTCATTTGTCATGGAATTGAGAAGCCATGACTTAACCAAATTATTCTCTGTCTTCCATGCTCGAAAGGATGCATCTTCCTTCTCTGGTTTGACCACTTCACCAGTAAGGTATTCATCTTTACCTTAATCGATGATAAAGATCAAAACAGATTGTGACCAGGCGAGATAATTTTGGCCGTTAAGCTTGTGGCCACTGATGACAAAAGACAACTGATTGACAACACCCAATTGGCTGATAGAGCTCAAGATGATTTCCGTAGATGAGACTCCCTTATCGACAGCGATTGAAAATTTTTGGGTTAGGTTTTCAGAGATGGCTCTGATACCATGCGGAATTTTAATGTGGAATTCTATGAAGAAGAAGAATTCTCACACACTTTTCATTACTATCATATAGGCTATATATAATGAGTACAAGAAACAACTTTCCTAAAGAATAGGGAAAGTACAAGGAAAGTTGATAAAAAGAATGGGGAAAGTTGCTAACTAATCTTCAACAAAATAAGGAAACAAAGATACCTTCTAATAATGCCTCATAAGTTTCGGTCAAAGATAGAACCGAATCCCCTATATTCCTAAAATAGCAAATAAAATAACAAATCAGAGAGATTAATGCCTACAATAATTCCACAAATATTAAGAATATAAAAAAGTGATTGAGATTAATCATCTATGCAATTAAACAAACAGAGAGTGCATTGCATTGTGGTTGAACCTTGAGTTAATGATTGGAACATTTAGTTGGAAGGCATTACGTTCAAGTCTACATGTACCGACTGCATCCCTCTACATCACAGTGTTGTCAGGTAGACAGCCGGCCTGAAAAGCAATTGTTATATTATCTGTTCTGCTGACAGGTTACCCAAGGTGATGGGATAAAGGCAGTGATGGCCAAGGAACACAAGGTACATTGTCCCCTTTGAGAGTGGAGTGGTTACAATTTTAACAACCTACTGTGGGATTCAATGGTCCTCCACAAATCAGCAATGTCAAATATTTTGACAATATGGCTAGAAACTCATTGCATGAACCATAGCAGTGTATAAACACCAGCAAAGTTTTAGACCATCTTATTTCTTCTCTATGAGGAAGCAACTATGATGGCATGTTGACCGTTTTAAGTACATAACAAGATTTCCACTTAAAACTCTTTAATGAATTGTTGCAGTGGATACTGCTAGGAGGTTATTGCTATATGCAACGGTGTTGCTACAAGGCACAGACCCATAACAGCTGAAAGATAAACTTCAATAGTCACTCAAAATGGAGGAAAAAACAGTTCTCAAAAGAGGCATATTTACATTATCACTTTTATTAATTTACTCTCTCTCCCTATACTTCAAGATCAGAGTTCATGAAAATAATAGGAAAAAATTTTTACTATTTACCACAGAAATAATAATAATAATAGCACATCAAGAGTAATTTCATTGAAAGATAATTATATCAATCTAATAAACATACATATCGATATAAATGAAAAATAAAATTAAATAAAATATGTAAGATGTAGTCAAACGCTGACATTACATTTTTACAAAAACAATTATGGCTTACTTCTTTCTGAAAAATACTTGTTTCCAAAATGTAAAGACCTAAAAATCTAAGAAGCGTCAGAAAATATATCCTACCATAATTGGTGTAGAATACGTACAAATATTTGAAAACATAACCAGCGTAAACTAAGGATATTAGTACAATCCACACTTTGCACAATGATGCCAAGGTAACCACAGAAATTCAAGAATGAAATTTACGAAATATACAGTTCCTTTTAAAAAATGATGTAAAAGGAGCAAAAATCAGTTTTTGGTTCTTTGCAATCGAAGGTTATTCAATTTACACTGCATTGCGGATTTTGGTACGCTGAGTCATGTTTTTTTATGACACAACATCCGATTGCTTTGCTGAAACAGTAGCAGTTGCTTCAAGGAAAAGCCAAACGTATAGCCGTTTTCAGTTTGCGCTGCAATGGACACGTAAAGTAAAAGTATCCGGAAACATGCGAAGAGCATAGCCGATATGTTTGCAGTAGTGTAATTCTTGCTCAAAACAGAGATAGATTTTAAAAACAAAATTCTTAAAACACCGAAATGCCGAGACTCCAAAATTTTCGTGAAGTCTTTGCAAAAACACGGACAATTTCTTTTGAAAAACAGAAAGCACATAAAGAAAAGATGGAAACAGAAATCCTACCTCTCTGCACGGGCCTTGCGCTTCTCGCCTTCGGAGAGAATAACGGACACACCAAAACGCTCGGCCCGTCGCTGTCGCTTCTCCAAATCGTTCGGATTACCGCTTTTTGTGAGCTGAATAACAGAATGAGAAGCACCGGAAGAAGGATTCTTCGTTTCTAACAATGACACGGCATCCTTCTCATGCATTTTTTGTTTCTGGCCGGACTCCATCTCTAAGGAAGCATTCTGCTGAACATTTTCTTGTTTATCTTTGTCATCTTCGCGTGTCTCCGTTTCTTTCTGACTCAAAGCAGCATTATCCGTGAGGTTTACAGCATCATTAGCATTATCCTTATCGCTAAGATTTCCCTGCAAAGCTGTAATTTGCTTCTTCCAGTGAGGAGGATGCTGGTTCGCCATGTCGTTGCTTTCTCTGTTCAGTTTTGCGCAACAAATCGCGGTGTAAAACCCTAGCAGGACACCAACGCCATCACCGCGGTAAAGAAACTTGAGAAATGATTCAACGCAAAAAAAGAAGAGAGGGAAGGAACATGATATTTAAACGGTTATATATATTAAGGTAGAAATTGTATAACGTTGGTGCCCGTACTAAGCTAATCGGATGAGTCTATCTCCTTTTACCAAGCTTGAACTCACGTGGGTCTTTTAATAAGCAGGCTTTTTACAAAAAGAAATTTAGAACTTGTTCATCTAAACTATGCAATGTATAACATAATTTTTCTTATTAATCATCCTTCTAACATTATCCCGACTAAATGCAACTTCATGATCTTGTTTTGCAGTTCACCTTTATTAAGGGGAAATTAACATTTATTTTATCTATTTAGTGTAGGATTCTAAAACCTATAATTTACATATAATAAAAAGATGTTTTCAATATGATTTGAATGACAATCTTTTTCCTGCAAAGTTTTGGTGGATGGGGATGTTTAAACCTTGAAATAATTATAATTTACGTACAACTTAAGATATATGGTTCCATTAGAATTTTATAACTCAGCATTGCTTATCGAACCCATGATTTGGATGTTTCAAATCAAGAGTCTTACTTCTAGGTTAATTGTGAATAGTGAGTTAACCATTTAAGCTACCCTTCATTGGTAATTTATCCTTTTATTGTTTTCCTTCTCCTTCAATTAATTAGCCTCTTCTAACATGCATAATTTGAATTTTTGATTCACATTGTAAAATTGAGACCTCTCTAATGAATCAAGCTAAAAATCAAACTTCAAAATCAGTAAAATTGAACATGAAATTAGAAATCTTTGAAAAAAAAACAAGTTTGGAGCATATTATTATGGATATTAGATTGTTAAAAAATTAATGCTAGTGTTATTCACCAAAGTGAATTTCTCATTTTCTAAGAAGAGAAGAAATCTCATTTATTATGCTTTAAGCTTTGTTCAATTACAAAAAAATATAATATTAAGAAAACTTTAATTGATTGATTTGGTGTTTTATCAAGAGGGGGAAGCTCTCAAAATCAAAACTAATACTTTCATGATAATATTGGTGTTGATTCTCCTTCTTCCTCACCCTTATCATCATCCTTCTCATCTTCCTCTTCTAACTTCGATAGGAGAAGTAGAGGACATGACAAAAGAAAGAACAATAGAGATTAGGATGGATATGAACGGTGGGATAGGGATGATCACAAATCCTACTAGGATGGTAGATAATAGGGGCAAGATCAACAATAAGAGGAGGATCATCACAAAGAGAGAAGGCATAGTAAGACTCATCATAGGCATCATGGCCATGATAAGGGCCACCGAGATCATTATGACTATGTTGAATATTCTAGAGGTATCAAAATTCCAACCAAACACTTGAAAGATGGTTGCATCAAAAGGCTAGATATGAATAATATCCCCAAATTTGAGGGAGGATATAACTTAGATCCATAAAACCATTTGCAAGCCTTCCATGATGCTTGTGCCTTACAAAACATTCAGAATGAATGAAAAAGTTTGAAATTGTTCCCTAGGACACTCATTAAGGAAGATGAAAGTTGGTATTGGTCCTTAGAACTAAAATTTATCTGTTAATGCTGGAGCTGTTCAACGAAAAGTATCAAATGTACTCTAGAGTGTGTAATTTGTGGAGGCAAATCCATGACTAGAAATAAGGTAATCATGTTTCCTTGGATGTAGCCTTGGGCAGGTACTATTCTCTTTTACATTGATGCCCATGTCATGGATACTCCTAATGAGATTAGCTACACCATATCATAGATGCGCTCAAAACTAAAATGAGGAAAACTCTTAAGGTCTATGCCCAAGGAAGACTTTCTAAGCTAAGAGCCCATTAGACTTAAAGGCTCATTAATTAGGCGGTCAAAAAGGAAAGTCAACTAAAGAAGTGAAAAAGTGCAAAGGAATAGAATAGAGACCCCTTCATTTGCAAGAGGGAGGTCCATTTTTGTGATAATGAGAAGGAGGCATCACTTGATGAAGTGGTGCAAAGAAAAAGCTAACTGATATAGAAATCTATTACCAAAATATCAGCTAAGGTAGAAAAGATGTGAGACTCCTTAGATGAGAAGTTCCAAACCACTCTAAAGATTGTAGAAGAATGTAGAGACTATGGAGGAAGTGGTCATGAAAGAAGAAACAAAAAGAATATTGAATAGGGATATTAGAAAAATAAGCATAAGTCTATAGTAGTAGAGAAGATTATAGATTCTGAAATTGATGATGATGATTATGAAATTTTCCAATACAAACATCCTAAGTGATGTTGTCTAGTATTGTCACATCTACAAGAATTTGGGATGTATGCTTTGAATTCTAGATTGGTAGAATGGTAAGCACCTAGAAGGGTGCCTTATCCACAAGGCAACTATCAGCAGCAATTCCACCAATAAGTCTACCATCCAAGTGGAGCATTGCCTCAACTTTAAGAGTAGTACCATTAGTGGCAACATCCAAAGTTATGGTAGATGCGACCACCAAGGCATCAGTATTGTTATTAGAAACTAGATCCCTATGGCTACTATGTTTAACAGCTGGTATCCCCACATGACTCCTCTAGTCATATTTTCTTCCTATACCATTACTACCCTCAGAAGTACTATAGAGCAGCTTCTCCAAGGGGGAGTCTCCATTTTTCTTCTACACTCCTCAACATTCATCCACTCCTACATGAAAACCAATAATATCCTTATCACCTACTCCATCTATGCAAGGAAAAATACTTGCATAGCCACAACAAAGAAATGCCATGATGGTAGTGAATTTACAGCCAACTCCTTAGCTGAGTGGTCCTAAATCCAAGCCTCGTAAGAAACCATTCTTTAGAACTAGCAACCCCATGAAGCCCTCTCAAACACATGTGGCTTCTAACCTTGCTACTCATACCTTTGAAATTCATCTCTAGTAGCCTTCAAATAAAAATTCTCCCTAACTCCATACTATCATGTTGACCCATGTATTCATAGATTGGATTAAGGTTGATCATCTTTCCAGAAAGAGATTTGATCCTTGGAGTCCCCTCATCTACCTGCAGATTACTAGAAATGAACTGTCCAAGGCTCTTTTTGATTCAAGTTCTGGAGTTAACTTAATTTCTCAAGAAATGTATAAGGCATGGAACTTGCCCCCTTTGAAAAAGAGCAACATCAAACTAGAGCTAGTAGACCAGTTCATCACTATCCCTTTTGGATTAGTGGAGGATATTATGACCAATGTTTATGGGTGATCCTATCTTGTTGATTTCTTGGTGATCCATGTGGAGAATTGTAAGAGGGACTTCCCTATCATCATGGAAATGGCATGGTTGAGCACTATTGATGTGAGAATTGAGACTTGAGACTTTTCCTTGGAGATTTCCAAGGATAATAAATTTGAAAAAGTAGATAAGAAGAGAGTTCCATGCATTGCGTCCAGTGACACAAGGTGGCACTGCATGTAGAGATTATGGGTCATCAAAGACACATCACTTAAACCATGTAATCAATGTGTAGAAACTATGAAAATTCAAAGGTTATTGTATGCAAAAAACACAAAACAAGAAGGTGCCCAATAGTTGATAATAGATAATAAAGCTGAATCAACAATATGCATGGAACCAACTGCGAGCTTAACTAGCTCCTATGTTGAAAGCATAGATAAATTGGAGCAATTCCATTGCCAACTCTCTAATGCACAAAGAAAAATAGATTGGGGAGAGTTGGATATCCCTCATACTTTTAAGTAAGAGTGCCTTGAGTTAAAGGTTCTATCAGTATGCATGAAATATGCATTTCTTAAGAATGGCAAGTTGATGACTATCAATGCCACACTTGCTTCTAAGTAGAAAAAGAAATTATTGAAAGTTGTGAACAAATGGCTAACAAAATTATCTTGGGATAGATCCTTGGATATACCAGCACCAAATCTACACAGATTGCTCCATTAAGCCAAAAAGGCAATTGTAGCAATGATTGAACACAAAGCTCAAGTAGATTGTTAAGGAGGAGATTGAGCAACTTCCAAAGCAAGGTTCATTTATCCAATTGTAGATGGTAAGTGGGTTAGTCCACTCATTATTATTTCAAAGAAATAAGAAAAATGGAGAGTCTATATAGACTTTTGATTGTTGAATATGGCAACCTACAAGGACCATTTTCCTTTGCCATTTATGGACTAGGTGTTGGACACTATAGTAGGGCATTGTTACTACAATTTTTTAGATGGTTATAGTTGCTACAACCAAATCTAGATTGGACCAGAGGACTAGGCCAAGACTACATTCTTAAGTCTCTAGGGGACTTTTTCATATAGGAAGATGCCCTTTGGCCTATGCAATTCTCTTGCGACTTTCCAATGGTTGATCCTAAGCATCTTTCAACAACAAATTTGTAATAGGGTAGAAGTCTTTATGGATGACTTCTTTACCTATGGGGCTACCTTTGAGCAAGCTGTGGACTTCCTTGAGGAAGTTCTTCTAAGGTGTGTGGAGACAAATTTGAGGCTCAATTAGCATAAAAGCCATTTCATGGTCCAAGAGGACATTATCTTGGGACATAGAATTTCACATAGAGGGATCAATGTGGACTTGGAAAAAGTATGAGTTGTCCAAGGAATAACTAGGCAATCAAAAATAGTGAAAGATGTAAGGTCATTTCTTGGCCACATAGGTTATTATAGGTTCTTCATTGAAAACTTCTCGAAGGTTGCCAAATCATTGGTGGAGCTCACAAAGAAAGATGCACTATTCACCCAGATCAAGGAATGTGAGAACACATTCCAATAGTTAAAGCAGAAATTTGTAGAAACTCTAATTCTATGAGCACCAGACTAGTCTAGGCCATTCCACATCATGATCGATGCATCAAATTATGCTTTGGGAACCATGTTTACATAGTTGGAAAATAAAAAATGTCTATATTACATCCACTATGCAAGTTAGAGCATTATGCGTGAATAACTAAGTGACACCATCATTGAAAAGGAGCTCATACTAGTGGTGTATGCCTTAGAGAAATTCTAGCACTATGTGCTTGAATACCAAGTTTTTGTACACACTAGCCATAGTGCTATATCATTTCTAGTGAACAAACCAATGGTGAGTCCATGTGTCATATGGTGGCTGGTGGTTCTTCAAAAGTTTGATTTGACAATGATACATAGAAAGGGGACCAAGAATGTGATTGCTGAACACTTGTTTCATTTAAGATGGGAAAGCAAAGAGGATGAGGATCCATTATCTAATCAATTCCTTGATGAACTCCTCTTTGCTGGTGTTGTTGATGTTCAAACTTCTAGAGAATAAAAATGGTATGATCACACATTCTCTCCTACCTAGTCACTTAGGAGGTGCCATAGGAATGGGATAAGAAGAAGAAACATTAGTTTCTTCATCAGGCCAAGCATATCATGAAAATCAAAGGTAACCTCTACAAGAGTTGTGTAGATGGCCTAGTATAATGTAGTGTTTCTAACATAGATTAGCTTTGAGTCCTTCAGGATGCTCATGAGGGGCCTTGTGGGGGCCACTATGCTGGGAGGAGGATGATCATTAAGATTTTCATGGTAGGGTATTTTTAGCTAATGATCTTCCAAGATGCCCATCACTTCTTCTATTCTTGTGATAGATGCCAACAAGAAGGAGGGATGACCGCGCAAATGGATGGGTTCCAATAGTGGATTTAGCCACTAAAGCCTTTTAATCTTTGGGGAATCAACTTCATGGGACCCATCAATCCCATGTGAAATGGAAATGCATACATAATCGTGGCTATTGACTATTGCACTAAGTGGGCTAAAGCTATTGCCATCACTAACTATTCATCCTTCATGGTGGCATGGTTTGTACAACAAAATGTTGCAAACAAGTTTGGTGTACCATTGGCACTAATTTCTGATAATGGGATATACTTTACAAGTGCTACTTTTTGAAAACTCATGCAATTCTTGGGGTTTGAACATAAACTCACAACTCCATACCACCACCAAGCCAATAGTTAGGTAGAGGTCACAAATAGGGAAATAACAAAAATACTAACACACATAGTTAATAAGTATGGGAAGGATTGGAGTACGAAGCTCAAAAATGCTCTTTGGGCTTATTGTTCAACATGGAAGCTTCCTATTAGGTATTCTCCCTATGAGTTAGTGTACGGGAAACTCCCAACTCTTCCCATCCAACTTGAGCTTTGTACACTTTCAAAGGCCTATGACCTTGACCTAGATTTAAGTTTAGCCCAAAGGAAAAGATTGATGAATCTCAACATGTTAGAATAAAATTGATTAGTGGTCCTATCCTTGAATGAAGTGCATAAGGCACATAGCAAGCAATGGCATGACCTAGAATAAGGAAATTTAAATTTCAACAAGGAGATGAGGTGCTCTATTGTAGCCCCATTCAAGTACCTTAACATACAAAATTCTATGGGAGGATCCTTACATTATCCATGAAAATCTTTCATTTGGGGCCATGATGATTTACCATCCTACTAGCCTAAACAAAAGATTATTGGTCAAAACGCAACAAGTTAAACCTTTCCTAGAGATAAGGATAACTAGTTGTAACAACACCTCTACTAATGGCCAAGCATGCTCAATCTTTCAGATCTTTCCCTTTCAACTCAATCATGGGAGAGATGGCCATCCATGCTAATATTCTATAATAAGCTCCTTAGTTTTTCAACTTTTTTGGTTTACATCATTTTTATACATTTTCCATTTTCTTGAGTATTTTGCAATTTCTTTTATGTTTTCCTTATTTGAATATTTTTACATCGATTTTTATTCTTTATTACCATCAAGAATTTTGTGCTTAATGTAGTTGTTGATTGTTGGAGGTTAAAATATATGTTGAACTTTTAGATGTCAAAACCTTAAGAAAAATGAAGAACATAGAATGTTGTGGAATGTGATGTTTTTGCAGGGCATGAAAACTCAAGAAGTGCAATCTACAAAGAGATGTCAAAACAAAGACTACATGGGTAAGATAAGAGCATGGATAAGCATGGATAAAGATGAAGGCTACGAGTCAAATAAATATGCTCCAAGGATTGGGAAGAAGCCAAATCAACAAGAGAAAGCCTCAAGAACCAGAGCTTTGAGAAGACATATCCAAGGAATAGAAGACGTCTTGGTTAAAATGAAGTCTTTCATAGGAAGATGTCTTCCAAAAATAGGAGATGTCCCACTTCTAATAGAGATGTCTATCTAGATTTGAGGCAGATCTCAAATAGACATCCCAACTTTGAAGAAGACATCTACACTAGCTATTAATTAGCCATTGCATGAAGTTTGAGGTGTTTTTGGAAATTTCAAAGCTATAAGAAGACATCAAATTCTTGGAAAAAGATCAAGTATTGTCAACATCAAAGTGATCATTATGTATTCTATTCAGTTGTACCTTTTTACTTCATTTGTCATATCATTTACTTCATTGTAGAACTATGGTTTAAATAATAAGGACCTATAAATTTAAGTTACACTTTTTCCTTGTGTTTTTTCCCTCTTGTTGCCTTGCTAGGGTCAATGTGCTTTTTGTAAGAAGGCATCATAATTGAACTTGTCAAGATCTTGTAGGATTAAGTGTTTGTGCAGCGTTAACACACTGTGGAGTGGAGCTAAATTTTGTAAAGGTTGTGGGATCCTTGAAACCACAATCTAAGCTTGTTGGGACCTTTTGGGGTTGAGTGGTTTCGTAGGGACAAAACACTNTGGGACCTTTTGGGGTTGAGTGGTTTCGTAGGGACAAAACACTCCAAAGTAGAGCTTAGAGCTTATACAAGGTGTGGTATCCTTCAAACCACATTTTAGAGAAAAAAAGTTTGAAGATGTCCAAGGAATCTACCCTTTGAGTGTGAACTACCCAAGTTGGTGAACCACATTAAATTTTGGTGTGGTTTTTGTGGTTGATCAATTTTTATTGGGGAACTTATTCATCCCCCCTTCTAAGTTCTTGATCCTTTAGTGGTATTAGAGCCTAATACTCTTTCATTCAATATCAACTTCAAGAGTGAACTATGGAGGGTACTTCTTACATACAACCACCAATGTTTGATGGGTTTGATTTTGCCTATTGGAAATCAAGGATGCAAGGCTTCTTTGAGTCTATGAAGTTTGAAGTATGGAAGTCAATCCTCAAAGGCTACACACCACCCATCGATGACATAACAAAGGGTATCAAGCCTTGGAGCAAGTGGATGCAAGAAGAAAGAGATAATTTTATGCATGAATCTAAGGTAAAAAATTGTTTATATTGTGCATTGAATAAATCTGAATTTAATAGAGTAGTTGGATGTAAAATTGCCAAAGAAATTTGGGAAACTTTAGAAGCTACCTATGAGGAAACATCGATAGTTAAGCATTCTAAACTTTTAGTCTTGCAAAGTGAGTATGATAAACTTAGAATGAGAGAAGGTGAGAAAATAAAAGATTATTTCTCTAGGGCAAATGATCTAGTTATGATAATCATGGGCATAGGCAAGGAATTTCCTAAAAGTGATGTAATAATAAAAATGATTAGGACTCTACAACTGGAATTTAGACCTAAGGTCATAGCCATGAAGGAGATTAGAGATTTTTCAATTTTAAAATTTGAAGAGCTCCAAAATGCTCTTATTACTTATGAAATGAACATCATAAGTGAAGGAGCAAGAAAAGAAAAGTCCATTACCCTAAAATTTTCCTCCAAGGAAAAAGAACCCGCTAAGCAAGATGTAAGCAACAAAGAAGAAATAATGCTTATATCTAGAAGGCTACAAAGGCTTATGAAAAAAAAAAGGAATAAGAGCTCAAATCAACAAGGATCTAATCAATTTAGAGGAAAGGAAAGAGGTATAAATTTTTCCAATTCTAATTCTTCTTCAATAGAATGTTGGATATGTGGTGGAAGAGGCCATGTGACCTCCAAATGTCCTAGTAATGGCACGTTGCAATGGAGGAATAGACGTGAGATGGATGTGAAAAAGACTAACTTCTACACAAACTAGAATGACGGTGAGCAAAGTGAAGAAGAGGTGGATGAGGCCACAAAACATTCATATCTTATTTGCATGGCTCTCATAGATGATGAGGTTAGCCTCTTAGATGATGAATTTCAAAATGAGAAAGAGAGGTATGAACTTTTATCTTTTCAAAATCTTTGCATAAAGTTGAATAAAAAACTTAAAATCAAGGATCAAGACATTTCTTTATTGAATATAAAGATTTTGGATCTTACGAAAGAAATCTCAGACCTAAGGGCTAAGAATAAGAAACTAACCAAATATAATGAGCAGGTTAAGGAAGAACTTGTAGATGCTAAACTTGTAAATGAGAGGTTGGTTAAAGGAAAAGAATCTCTTTGGATGGTTCCTAGATAAGGAAGAAGTCCAAATGACAAAAGTGGTCTAGGATGTTATCAATAGGAACAAGAATCTACAAAAACCTCATTTAAGTAAGAAAGCACTCCAAAGATTAAGCTAATTACTAGCACTACAGGTAATAAAAAGATAACTCCAAGGGTTGATTACTTTAATCACAATAGAAAGATTAGATGTTATTATTGTAATAGGTTTGGACATAAGCATTGGAATTGTAATTTAAAATATTATCAAATGAATACTTGGTCATATCATAGGACTCCTTGGTCTTACCCAAATACACTAAGAAAGGAAAGTGTGTAGGACCATAGGAAAGCATGGATAACTCAAAAGGACAAGGGAGTTAAGAAAGAATGGAGAATCAAAAGGAAGGAACATGAGAATGAGGAGACTCTCTCAAAAAAAGTTGTGAGAGGAAGCCAAGCCTTGGAAATTGAAGAAGTTTGTGTGAGAAGATAGACCTCAAAAGAGGAATCTCATTCTAAAGCATACTAGACACCTACATTCTCTTCAATAAGGAGGGTAAGTAGAGGTAAGTTTTTAATTCATTATAAGTATCTTTTAAGACTATGATCCTTGGCTGCCATCCCTGAGCCCCATCTTGCCAAACCCCAACTTGCTGAGACGTCTTCTTGAAGATGTCTACTTTCAAAAGGAGACGTCTACCTAGAGACATTTACTCCTAAAACGAGATGTCTACCTATTTTTCCCTCAACATGGACAAGACATCTACTTTATAAAGAAGATGTCTACCTATAGTTTTAAACATGGATGAGATATCTATCTTTTAAAGGAGACATCTACTTTTTTGTTTAAAACCCTCATTAGATGTCACTATAAAATCCAAACTCTCATTTCTCCTCTAGTTTTAACAAGATGACCACAGGGAGATGACTAGGGCTTCATCTACTACAACGATTTAAGAACCCATGGCTCATAAGAAGGTTGGAATATCAAGGGTAACACCAAAGAAGAGGTGAAGGGGAGCATCCGCCAGCAATCTAGGCATATACAACCCTCAATTTAGATTAGTTAGCATCCAACATTGGTTTAAAGTAACTCAAATCATTTCTATCATTTGAGAGTGCTATCTTTCCTTTCCTCAACATAGGCAACAAGCATTAATGAGTTTCATTTAAGTGTTGAATTAGGTTACCTTCATTTCCATGGATTTTTATGTGCCTACAGTTATTATTTGGGAGTTTTATTATAACATTGTAATTACAAATGTTGTTGTTGGGGAATTTATTACCATGGTTGGGGATTTAGTAATTAATATATCTCCTCAAGTAGTCAATTCACTTCTTGGGATCTCTAGTGTTGATGTATTTTGGATTGTCTTCAATTCCATGAATGATATTTACGAATGGTATAACTCCTATTACCCAAGATGAATTTTGTGATATATTGTTTGGAGAGTTTGTATCTTTTGGTAGAAGGAGAAGTTATAGGAATAAGATATCTCCAAATACTTCCACTCTATCACTCATTATTTTGTATAACATCATTGTAAAAGTGGGAAGCTATAACTATTTGCTGCTAGCACAAGGTTTTGTTCTCTACTACCTTCTTACAGGACAACCATTGGACTTAGGGCATACTATCTACCGTGACATGTTGATCATGTTCACCAAGAAGAGAATCCTTAGGCACCCTCACCTCATTAACTTGTTGATCCATTAGAGAGGTGTATCCATTCTAGAGATTTTTTTACTTAAAGGCAAAAGGAACATTGGTGAGTATGCAGAGAAGAGGAGATCCTCCCGTGTTGATGAAGTAGGATCTAGCACCAAGCCATCTCAGTCCCAGAAGAAGAAGAGACTAGCATCACCATCCTGGGCCTCTCCTTAGTTGAGAAGGTCCAAATATATTAGTGGATAGATGAGATCTTCCCTAAAGAAGCTACTTTGTCCATTTGCTCATACTTTAGGGATGACTGGTAGGAATCTCTCTTACCTTTGTAAGAGAATGGATGTAGCTAGTGTACCTCTTCTTCTTGATGGGTAGTAATTCAAGGAGATCATCACTCATGCTATTTCAGATAGTGAGGAGGACCTTTGGCAACAACTGGATAATCCTGGACCTATGACTTAGAAATTGAGTTAGATTTAGAGGAGCTTGGTGCATCACTAGCACATGTCTAAGGGAAGCATCCTAATCCTATGTAGTTGGGACCCAGTGTTCCACATCAAGATGATGCTCTTATATCTTTTGAGTAGTAGGTTATGAAGAGCATCATAAATATCTTTATTTCAATGGGGGCCTAGTGATGCCATCACCTATTAAAGGAAGGAAGCTTCATCATCCTCTCAGTAGGCTTCATCAAAAATAGATCCACCACCTTCATCTTGATTTTAAGTGAAGCTTCATTCATGGAGAGCTCCTATCCAGTTGCCCTCTTTGGATGATGATGATGAGTAGCACACAAATAGTGCTAGTACCAATAACGATGATGATGATGAGAAGACTTAGAGGCCTTCTCATGTTGCAGTTGCTTCAGATGAGGACTCCAACAATGTAATAGAAATCAGTGATTAGGGTCCTTGGATCATCTCTCCTTTTTGATGATGTCCAAAAAGGGGGAAAGAGTTTTTGATGTATATAGATTGTTATATGGATAGTTTGATGATGTAAACATGTGTTTTTGATGTGGACTTGCACATGTGTGATTTCTGTAAAAGAAGAAGATGCTTCAACAGCCATATGTATTGTGAATAATGTTGTGGAAAGATTATGCTACAGATAGATCATGCTTCTATATCATGTGTTTTGTTGCATTATTTTGGAGACAACTTTTGCCTTTGCATAGTATAGCTTCTTTTTAGATTTCATGCGATCTTTACCCTATGCCTTAAGCTTGGTTTAGGGTTTAGGGTTGTCACTAAACTTTATATGTCTTAATAATTTTATTGGTTATTATTGTTCAAATTGTTTATTGACTCACACATTTTCTTATGTTTTGGACATCACCAAAAAGGGGAAGATTGTTGAACTTTTGGTATGTAAAAACCTTAAGAAAAAAGAAGAACATAGAATGTTGTGGAATGTGATGTTTTTGTAGGGCATGAGAACTCAAGAAGTAAGATCTATAAAGAGATGTCAAAAAAAAAAAAAAAAGACTACATGGGAAAGATAAGAGCATGGACAAGCATGGATAAAGATGAAGGCTACAAGTCAAATGAAGATGCTTCAAGGATTGGGAAGAAGCCAAATTAACAAGAGAAAGCCTTAACCAGAGCTCAAATGTTGAGAAGGTATCTCCAAGGAATAAAAGACATCTTGGACAAAATGAAGTCTTTCATAGGAAGACATCTTACAAAATAGAAGATTTCTCTTTTAGAAAGAAGACATCTCCATAGAGATGTCTTCTCAGAGACATTTCACTTTTGATAGAAATGTCTCTCCAGATTTGAGGCAGATCTTAGATAGATGTCCCACCTTTAAAGACAATGTCTACACTAGTTGTAAATTAGCCATTTCACAAATTTCAAGGTATTTTCAAAAACTTTGAGGCTATAAGAAGATATCAAATTCTTGGGAAAAGAGTAAGTATTATCAATATCAAAGTGATCATTGTGTATTCTATTCAATTGTACTTTTGTACTTTATTTGTCATATCATTTTCTTAATTGCAGAACTATGCTTCAAAGTACAAGGACGTGTAAATTTAAGTTACATTTTTTTCTTATGTTTTTGTTTTTCTCTTGTTGCCTTATTAGGGCTAATGTGCCTCTTATGAGAAGGCATCATAATTAAGCTTGTTAGGATTCTACAAGATTGAATGTTTGTACAACATCAAAACACTCTAAAGTAGAGCTTAATTTTGAAAAGATTATGGGATTCTTAAAACCACATTCTAAGCTTGTTGGTACCTTGTGGGGTTGAGTGGTTTCATAGTGACAAAACACTCTAGAGTAGAGCTTAGAGCTAGTATAGGGTGTGGTACCCTTCAAACCACATTTTAGAGAAACAAAGTCTAGAGGTGTGCAAGGAATATGCCCTCTTAGTGTGGACTACCCAAGTTGGGGAACCATGTTAAATTTTGGTGTGGTTTTTGTGGCTAATCAATTTTTATTAGGGAACTTATTCATCCCCCCTTCTAAGTTCTTGATCCTCAATATATTCATTGAATTGATTGCTTAATAACTAGATTTCATCTTTGAATCATGACATTGATTAAAGAGACATTGGTTTTCTTATGATATTAGGTAGTGATCTCACATCAGCCACCCATTCCACTCAATTCCATGGTTTTTTCTCATCTTGGAAGCATGAGGTCCTTTCTTAATACCAACTTATAAAGAATCTGTGACGTTGGAATTTATCAAACTTGGAATGAATCAAGTGGAATTGATAAGGGTATGGATTCAAGAGGACTTATCACCTTTTATACCTGGCTACTGTTTAGAGTTTTATGGGTATGGAATAGTACATGAGAGAGACATACCTCTTCTAGAAAAACTGATAGGGAGACATGACCATCAATATCAAGGACATAATTATCTCTTATTTAGTTGAGGCCATTGCACAGGCCCTTGGTTTGCCCGATATGGGGGCAAGACTTTTAGAGATTTCCACTTTGGTAGATCCTAATGCAAAGAAAGAATGGGTCTAATGGTGCTATGAGGTGGACCTTAAGGAGTATAGTGCACTCACTAAGGTAGAGTAAGCCTACTTTAAGATAGTAGCCTACCACCTAAACCCTATGGTGATGTCCAGCAAGGTGATTTCCTTCATTGCTTGTGCATGTGTTGTTCTAAGCAACAAGTTCCTTGTTAACCTTCCTCACCTCATTTACCTTGAGATTGAGAAATGATTTAAAGAGAATGAGTAAGGAAGAAAGATAATTCCCTTCCCATGCCTGATCTGAAAACTCTACTAAAAGGGAGGCATAGCTCATTATTCCAATAACATGATCCACCATGCTCTTGTTGCATCTTGGTAGGAGATGATGAAGGACAAAGTAGCTACCAAGCTACTAAAAGAGGAGTAGTCACCACCACCACCTATTGGTGAGACCACAGTAGAGGCCTACATAGCTGTTGAATGAATGAGAAAACTTCATGAACAACTACTTTAGCAATAACAAGGTAAGGTAGGTGGTGAGGAGCCATCGGTCTACTAACAAGCATTGAGTCATCTCAATGAAGTTACTAGAATAATTAGTTGGCTCGAAGAGATTGCCCCACTATTTTTTGCAAAATGCATGTAGGATTTTGTGAGAATAAATCCAAGCACCTGAGAAGTTACAGTGTTCATACTTGGATAACAAGAGTTACTTGAAATCTCTAGAAACTCTACAACTTTTTTGGTGCACCTATAGGAAGGTGAGGGGGCTATTATCTTGGTGATGTAGAACCACGGATAGGAATTAGTGGTGAAAGTGGTGGTAGATAGGGTGGTTGAGGCATTGAACACTCCTACAATATCCATGCCCAACATTGTTGTCTTAAAAGATGTGCAAGCTTTTATAGGAGCAAGAAGTGATTAGCTAAGTGTAGCCCAATACAAGGAGGTGTTGGACTAATTGGTGGAAACTAGGTAACCTTTTCCAGAGATCTTTGATCTTCTAGATAAGATACTACTACCCAGTAAGAGCTGCTAGAGATAAATTACAAGCTCCTCATCACCAATGTCCAACTAGAGATAGCCACTATCGAAAATTGTCAGTTGGCTATCAAAGTTATGAAATTGAGGGCCCATCTCTCTAATCCCACCATTTTTAGCCAAGACATCACCATAGATGAAGCTTTTCTATAGCTTTAGTAGAGACTAAGGGATGCTAAGAATGCTAAGAAGATTATGATCTTTAATGCCTCCTTATCAAAATCATTAGCCATCAACATCGATAAGGACTTGGCTCAAGTTTGCAATGAAAACTTAGTCCTCACAAAGGATATTCATTGCCTATGGAATGTTGAGGAAAAAAAAGACTAGATGGTCAAATTTGTGAGACAGAAATAGGAGCATCTAGCCAAGGTGAATCTTGACTTGAGGAGGTTGGCAATAAAAAATTACAATCTCTTTATGGATGAAGTCCAGGCACTTCACCAAAAGATGGCCATCAAGGTAACCACTTGGAAAAATAAAGCCTTGACGTTTAAACATCTAAAGAATCATTACAAGAACTAGGTGGGGCTCCTCAAAGAAGTGAATAAGAAGAAAATCCAATTGGCCAAGGTGAAGATGAATGAGGTACTCTAGCAACTACAATAAAGAGGTAATGTGTGGTAGCCAATCTTTGACAACCTAAATGCATACAATGCTGAAATCTACCTACAGGGGTTGCAAATAGAAGAGATGATAGAGTACATGGAGCTCACCAACCTCCAATATGCCAACTTGGCTATGTTTATCGTAGGAAGGCCAAGGACAAAGTTAGAAAAGTAAGCAACCAATTTGTACCTTCTCTATGAGGCTGAATTCAAGTATCACAAAGAGACCAAGCAAAAGTTGGAGATAACCAATACCAAGCTTGAAGTTCTCTAGAACCAATTTGCCAATCAATGATTAATTGTCGAGGACCTAACTAGACAAATGAATAACTACCATGAGTTGTAGAACATCATTAAGATGTTCGATATTCAACGAAAACAGTTTGTAGCATGGTTTGTAAATGTCAAGGAGTTGTTCCCAGTAATTCCTTGCCTATGGAGCATCCCCATACTAGCACACATTGGTGAAGTTACGTGGATTGCATATGATCCATGCTTTAAGAAGGAGAAAATAAAAGCATTGCTAGATGCTTTCCACCTACTAGCAGAAGTGGCAATTGCACTAGGGTAGCGTTAGCTACCACCATTGCAATAAGCGCCGGAGCTTGGCAAAGGTTCTTTAGTGTCCTAGGAGCCTCCACCTCCTAGCATTATCTAATATTCACCTCATCTTCAGCAACCATAGGGTTTCTACTACCAATTTTATAAGGGTGACCAATTTTGTTGTCAATGACATCCATTTTTGTAATTTTTATAATTCTATACAATTCAACACTCAGAGTTAGTTAGTTAGTTAAACTTAGTCAATTAATAAAATCCATACCTTTATAATTTTTTAAGAAGATTGATCCTACTTTTGTTTACTTGAGGATGCGCTTTCACTCAATTATGAAGGTATGATGAATCATCTACTAGCTACATCGATAGGCATGCATTGACACAACCCCATTGATGTAGCCCCATCGATGCAACCTCATTGACACATAAAAAGATGCACCGATGTAGTGTTTTGTCATGCCTATATAAATGTCTGTACCCATTGCATTTATGGCACGTTATGTCATTAATATAGTTAATTTCTTATAATTTTCTTTCACTAGAGTTAGAATATTTTCTGAGTGCTTGCAATAGGACTCCAAGCAATTGTATAGATCTTTATTTGAGCATCTTGTACCTGAACTATGGAATGTGATTACTAGATGTTTTACAAAAGAATTAGATAGATCTCATCCATAAATTTATATTAAATAAGATGTGATTCTATCATGTAATTCCTATCTAACCCCATGTTTAGTTTATCCCCTATTAAGAAGATCCTTAAATGAGATAATAAGGATAATCCCCATGATTTCCTAGATTCATGCTTATCTCTCCAAATATATTCTTGGGAGACCAAGGTATACATAATTGTAGTAGCACATATTCATTAGTAAGAGAGTATAAGAGAGTTTCATAAGAGTGTGTTTGTTCTAACTAAGTTTCTCATTTTCCTTTTAGCTTAGATCATAGATCTAGGGTTCTTTAGATTTTTCATAGACGCATTGATGTGACTGACAATAAAGATGAGATTCTTGATATTCCTTGTAGCACTTGAAATAAATTAATTTTTATTTCATGAAATTTACTATTAATGCAATTTTCATTCTTATTCTAAGAAATTAATGCTTCTAATAATGAACACATAAGTAGAATTGCTTCAAACATACTATTTAATGCTTGGTAATCCTAGTAGTGGCTATTTGGTATGCCCATTAGTAGAAAATTAGTAACCCAGTAGCATCGATATGAGTCTAGGATGTGTATAGAAAGTGGGCTCGAATGCTTATGTTAGGCTAGTTAGCTTAAGAACCATTAGATAGGTAAAGTAGTTAATTTACTAATCAATTATCTTTACTTCAAAACTTAGGATCAAATAAATAAAAATATAAAATATAAATAAATATTATATGCTTTGGCTCATACTTAACCATACAAATGAGCTTACATGAGTAAGAGCTAAGAAGATAATGATCATATTTCCCCAAGTTACCATCTTTGTCTATAGGCATACTTAAGTGCTAAGTCCATGGAATTTAATTGGATTGCTAGTGTACACTTGTGATTCATATGGTTGGACAGAGGGACTACTTGTTGCTCATCACTATGCATTACAAACTTCGAGCTCTAGGTGGTCAAGGCTAGCTACTAGGACTAGAAAGATGTTGTAGCAAATTTGGCTTGTAGAATGACAAGTTATCAATAATTAAGGAAGATAGCTAGAGCATTTGAAGAAGAAATGTGATTGTTTGTGTTCTAGTATGTAAAATTGAACAAGATATTTTGACAATAGTCGTGCCTATGGAAAGTATCAATTTTGGAAAATATCACTAAATTCCCCTAGACAGTACATGACCCAAGATTGGGGTAGGAGAAATTTTGGGCTTTAGTAAATAGATACCAATTTGAAAAGCTAGATGACAATAGAAAGAAGTTGATGGAGAAGCCACCACTACATCAAGCTTCAAAATTTATTTTTGTTATTGATTAGTGGTGAGGTACCCCTACACCCAATCGTATGAATCACAAGTGTTCACACACGATCTGGTTGAATTCTGTAGACTTTATTGTTTCTAGTGCACTAGCCCTTTAGGAAGTGAATCTAGCCTTAAGGTCAATCGTTGTCCTTCTAATTACATTGATAATGTACATTGGCATGGTTAAGTGTAACTGAGGCATTCAATTTTTATCATTTTGTATTTTATATTGTGGGTGCTTGAAATGTAGTTAAAAAGGAGTTTAATTAATTAATCTAAATTTCTAATTAACTAATCATTTAACTAATCCTAAGATAAGCATTTGTTTCCACTTTTTGTACACATCTTGAACCCATGTATCCACTGTTGGGCAACCAAACGCTATGCTATTAGACGTACCAAGCAATAACATTGCTAGGATTACCAAGTGAATACGTGTTATGCTTGAAGCGATCATATTTATGTATTTAATCTATCAATCTTAATAATCTCATTAACTCAATTGCTGGAAAATATTTGCAAAATAATTGAGAATAATTAACAAATAATTGAAAACATTGAATGCATAAATAAAATACCTAATCTATCTAAAGTGCTACAAGGTTTATTAGAAAGTTCATCTTTATTACTACACACATTGTTGTGCTTAGGTACAACAATGCTCGTATAAAGATTTGTATACTCAATGACTCTTGCTACAGGCACTTAGGGAAAAAATTCTAACTTTCAAATGGAAAAAATGCAAGATCTTTGCTACTACTGAAATTTGGACTACCTATAAATGCAACTAGTAGGCACATATTTATAAGTGACAGATAGACACCACGTTAATGAGGCTTCATCAATGTAGGTCAAGATGCATCAAGAGGCCTCGTCGATGTAGCCAACCAACAACGACTCATCATATCCCCATGACTAAATGAAAACTTGTCCTCAATTTCTTTTACAAAATTAGGAAGGTATGGAAATATTGATTGACTTTTCTTTGAACAAAATAAACTTGACTAACTTGACAAAAAATGGAGTGCTTGGGTGTATGGATCAACACATTATAAAAATGGTGGTGTTCAAGACACAAAATTGAACACCATGACACAACTCTTCAAAAATTGGACAACACATTCCTTGATGATGTGAAGCTTGTTGGAGAAGATCAAACGATCCTAGGCAATGGTGGTTCTTGAGGCTCCAAGGAATCTTCACTGGCTTCACACACTAGCAATGGTTGAGGCGGCTGTGGTTGTTCTCCTGCTACTACAATTACAGGTAGGAGGCGGAAAGCATCCAATAGTGCTTTCATTTTCTCCTCCTTACACCTGGGATCATGCATCGTCTACATAGCTTTCCCAATGTGGGTTGGAATAGGCACATCCCAAGGACATGAGATCATTGAAAATAACTCCTTGACATTAACAAACTAGGTAGTGAACTATTTACATTTAATGTTGAACACTTGCATTATTTTCCTCAGCTCCTAGCAGTCATTCATTCGTCTGGCTAGGTCCTCGATGATGGATCATTAATCTGTGAATCACCCTTTGAGGACTTCAAGTTCAACGTTAGCAGTCTCAAGCTTTTTCTTGGTGTCCTTGTGGTGTTTGAACTTAGGCTCGTATAGCAGATATGAGCTAGCCACTTACGTCTCCAATTTTGACCATGGCCATCTAGCTATCAGCATTAACAGGTTTGTGTAATGAAGATTGGCCAACTCCATATACTCTGTCATCTCTTTTATTTGCAACTCCTTCAAGTAGATCTCCACTTTGTTGTAGGCATCAATTTCATCAAGGATGGATTGCCACATCTCTCTTCCTTGTTGGAATTGCTAGAGGGCTTCATTTACTTTAGCCTTTGCTAGTTGGATTTCCTTTTCATTAATTTTTTTTGCAAGCCAACCTAGTCTCTGTAGTAATTTTCACTTTCTCAAACTTGAGAGCCTCATTCTTTCAAGTGGAGATTTTTATGGCAGACTTTTGTTGCAAGGTGTGTACCTCCTCCATTGACAAATTTTGGTTCTCCATGGCCAATTTTCTTAGTTCAGTTTTGACTTTGGCAAGCTACTCCTACTGTTGATGAATGAATTCTTGCATTTCTTCTCTTTGAGCATTAACATTTCACAGGCGATGATTTTGCATGGTCAATGCTTCATTTTCTTGACACATCTGATTCAAGTCATTTTTAATTGAATGCATTTTAGCTTCTACCATGGAATGTTTGAAGATGGCCATTATTGCTTCCTCCTTAGCCTTTTGAAATTATTCATGAAGCTATTTGATAGCTTCATCTCTTATTGTTGCCAAGCTAAGGATTGTTTGCTTTGCAAGTTAGGCATGAAGTTTAGCAACCTTTGTGGCCAAGTGTTGATTTTTCTCTTAGGCCATTTCTAGTTGCCCCTCCAAAATGATGCATCTACCCCTTGCATTCAGTGGCTTTGATTGGATTGTAGTGATGTTCTCTGAAAGATTAAAGATATCTAGAGTTGATTACCTAGTTTCTACCAGTTGTTCCAGCAGTTGTTCATGTTGGGTTGCATTCAATTTTCCACTGACCATGCCTGAGATGTTTGCATATCTTGGAGTGTAGATACATCTGGTATAGATGCTATAGGTGCATTCAGTGCTACAATTACATGGTCAGCTACCACTTCTACTGTTGTTTCCTGCCCTTGGTGCTGTATCACCATGACAGTTACCTCTTCACCTTCCTCCAACCTCATTGAGAAAGTGGTGGCATTCCTAGATATTTCTAGAAATAGATGATCTATTTCTAATGACACTATCACTTCCCAAGCATTGGGATTCAACCTTGAAGGTAGCTGCATTCTTTGGGTAGAGAAGATGGAACCACCCCTCTCCATCTGGCTAATTTTTTGGGCCACCTCATTAAGGTGGCTCATTATTGATCGATACATAGATGGATTTGCCCCACTCATTTATGCCTACTACTCTTATTCACTCAAGAGCCTTTCTTCGATTTGTCGTAGATGCTTAAGGACTACATGGTCCTCTAGTGTTGCCTCCTAAGTGAGTGGTGGTGGCGACAGCTCCTCTTCTTGAATGGTTGTTGGTGTTTTGTCTTTCATGATTTCTACCCATGAGGCCAAGGGAGCATGCCTGAGAGTGTCATTTGAATAGCAAATAATGCCTACCCTCTTGTAAAGTTTTCTTATAAGGCATGGAAAGGGCAGGGTCCTCCTTCCATGTTCGTTCTCCTTGAAGTATTTCTCAATCTCCAAATAAATTAACTATGGAAGGTTAATGAAAAATTTCCTACTTAGAGCGGCACATGCATGAGTGGAGAAGGTAGTCACCTTACTTGGCCTCATTGTTGGATTGAGGTGATAGGCTACAATCTTAAAATAAATTTTCTTCACTAGTGTGAGCATGCCATACTCCTTATAGTCCACCCTGTAGCATCACTAGGTCCACTCCCTTTTTGCCTTAGGATTTCCTTTTGTTGATATCTCTGCCAATTGTGTTCTATTGTTTGGCAACCCTAGTGCTTGTGTGATGGCCTCCACCAAGTAGGACACTTGAACGTCCTTGATTTTTACAATGAACCTTGGCCTTTGGCTATTTTAGAAGAGATAGGTCTCTCCCATGTACCATTCCCCATTGGTCGTGATGATTGGCCACATGGGAGACGTTTGCAATTATGTTTTGACATCCTCTAGAAATTTTTCTAAAAATGGTCTAAAGTTTATCTCTTGAAGAATTGATCTTTGGATCTCTTGGGACTTGATGATGTAAAGGTAGACTTGAGTTAGAGTGACCTCAAGCCTAGGCATAGGTCCAGGTGCTTCACCTTGTTGAGATTGTTCTATAGGCACTTTTTCTTCTGGAATCTATCGAGTAGATTCTACTTCGGGTTCCTCTCAAAGAGGTCCCATTGCATGGGTCACCTCTTGTTATTCTTGGCCTTGTTCCTACTAGCCCCTTCTAGCTTTGGGTCATTTCTCCCATGGTTATGAGGGTTCTCCTTCCTATGGGTGCTTTTGTTTGGGTGCCATATGCAATCACAATAGAACCATGGAGTAGCAATCATTGTGTAACCTTAAAAAAATTGGGATACCTTAACTCTTGAGGATAGTTACACTTGGCTAAGTTGTGATTATGGCTAATTTAATTAACTCAATTGTTATTTATATTTATGACTTATCATTGATAAATCATCCTGGAGGTTGTTGGAAGGGTTAACTTGAAAAAATTGAAAAAACAAAGTGATTTGGACAAATGGTTTGAAAGTTATGGACTTTGGAAGGTTTTGGGCTTTGATAAATTGCAAAAATTCCTAGTGTATTATGAGAAAATGACAAAAAATTCCAAAGTGTTCAGTAATATATATAGTATTTTTGTATTGCATCGATGAGGCCTTAACAATGGGGCCTCATCGACGAGGTTGGTTGCATTGATGAGGCCTCAACGACGCAACTGTTGACCACTGTTGACTTTAGTCAAACTTTCAAAATACAAGGAATTTTTAGATGAAATTAGGATCAAATGAAAGCTTAGAAGACCAAGAATAGTATGAAATCATGAGAGGATGATGTTGAAGTTCATAAATGTTAAAAAAATGGAGAAAATTTTATTTAATGGATGAATGTAATGAAAGATTAAGGAGAACTAAGCGGTTTACACAATGGAAAATACAAAATATAGGATTGTAGCAATGTTAAAGGTAAGGAACCTTAACTAATTAAGACAAAAGCTATGTAAGTGGGTCCTCCCCATAGTAGGCTCATGCCCTTTTTGCCCTTGCATAACCTCAACTAAGGAGTCTATGGGCCCCATAGTCAATTTAATGATCATAATAAGTTAAGGACCAACCCAAAAGAATCCACTCAAGAATCCCAATACAGCAGACTAAGACATAGAGCATAACATAGAACTCGACAGTGAGGTGAGTTATGGTAGCATGGATGGATGATAGAGAAGGTGGAATGGAGTTCCAAATTGAGGTAATAAGAGGTCCCTTATGGAATTGTGGTTAAAATGACCCAAGAAGTTCCATCCTTAGTCCAAACCAAAGCCATCCACTTTCAGTGACTTTGCATCACCACTCTAAGATTGATCAACCCTCTTGAGACACAAGAGTGTCTCTGCAAGATAACCACTATTCCACAAATAGGAGAGAGAAGAGAGAGAATAGGAGAGAGAAGTAGGAGGTGAGAGAGAGAGGGCCTTAGTTAGAGGGAACCTTCAAGCATAGGTGTATGTATTTCGAGTTACATAAGCAGTGCTTGTAGCCCTTTTATTTGTCCAAGGGGTGTGCTTTGAATTTCCATTATCTTTTTTGAAATGGAAACCAGACCATGCAAGGACTTATTCATGTTGAAGGGGTGTGTATTGAATTCCCATTGTTTTTGTTTATTTTTAAAAAATGATGGGAACCGCACCTTGCAACAATGTTATTTTTCTTCCTATCATTGGTGGTATGGAATGGTAAAAAGTCCATGAAAAACACTCAAGCACTTAAGCAAGAAGAAAAGTACAAAGAGTATTGAGTCCCCTTGAAGTCACACACTTTACAAACCTTTGGATCCTTCCTATGTCTAGAACTACCAAGGTCATTGATTGATTTAAGGTTTCTTTAATGAAAAAGGGACCTCAAATTCCCTAAACAAGAAAAACCATAGAGTTATTTGGATGGGTGGATGACATGGACTCATTGCCTGTCCCATGAAAAATAAACCATGTCAAAATCATCAAACATCAGAATTCAAAAATAGAAACTAGACATCAAGAATCACACATTAAGCACAAACCATCATTAGTAAACAACAACAACAACATTGTATCCTATAACAATAAAGCAAATTTATTAGCAAAAATGAGAAAATATCATACTTAATCAAAAGAAACACAAGAAACAAAATAAAGTAAAGTATATAGAAAAGTGTAAAATAATCAAGAAAATTTAAATGTACTAAAAAATGGTATAAAATTAGAAAAATTTGAAAACAAAAAATTTGTAAAATCAAAAATGTGAAAAATAAAAAGGGTAGAAAAACTGAGAGGCCATGGTAATGGTTAGCACAGATGGCCATCTCCCCCATGACTGAGTTGGAAGGAGGAGATCTAAAAAATAGAATGTGGGTGTTCATTAGGTGAGGTGGTATTTACACTAGACAATCTTGGTTCTAGGAAAGGTTTAATTTGTTGAATATTGACCAAATTCTTTTTATTTGGGTTGTTAGGTTTGTGAATTGTCATGGTCCTAGAGGGAAAGGTTTGATCAATTATATAAGGTCCCTCCCATAATGTTTGAAATTTTGCCTTTTGAGGTACATGTGTGGGGTTCTAGTAGAGGACCTTATCTCTTGGTTGAAACCTTACTTTCCTAATTCTAAGGTCATGGTGCTGCTTGCTAAATGCCTTGTTCACCTCATTCAAAGATAGGGACACTAAGCAATTTTTTTTAGCACATTCAGATTGATCAATCTTTCCTTTTGTGCTAAACTTAGGTTAAGGTTTAGATCACAAGTTGTTGAGAGTGTACGGAGCTTAGATTGAATTCGAAGTGTTGGAAGTTTCTCATACACTAACTCATAGGGAGAATATCCAATAGGAAGTTTCCGAGTTGATTGGTAAGCCTAGAGAGCATCATCAAATTTTGTGCTCCAATCCTTCCTATATTTGCTAATGGTTCGCATTAATATTTTTGTAATCTCCTAGTTGGTTACCTTTAGTTGACCATTGGCTTGGGGATGGTAAGGTGTTGTTAATTTATGTTCTATTTCCAAGAGTTGCATTAATTTTCTAAATGTGGCACTTGTAAAATAAGTCCCATTATTAGAAATCAGTGAACGTGGCATTCCAAACCTATTAACGATATGTTGTTGTATAAATCTGGTGGCAGTGGATGATATGTAATCTGTAACAGCTACTACTTCAACCCATTTTGTGCAATAGTAAATTGCTACTATAATATACACTTTCTCGTTAGACATGGATGTGATGGGACCCATGAAGTCAATGCCCCATATATCAAAAGGTTCTAGTGGTTGAATCCATTGTTGAGGATCTTCTATATGAGCAGTCGTTCCCTCGTCACATGGACAACATTCACAAGACTTGACAAACTAGTGGGCATTCCTAAAGATTGTGGGCCTATAGTATCCTGCCATTAGGATTTTTATGGTCATGCATCTCCCTGCAGAGTGGCCTCCACAAGGTCTTTCATGAGGATCTTGGAGAATGTACAATTGATCTTCGTTAGGGACACACCAATAGATCAGGCCATTAGCACACACCTTGTAAAGGTGTTCATTGATTTCTATGAAGTATTTGACCCGATGAAGAAATTGTTGCTTTTTCCTAAAATCCAAGTCTTGTGACATCTCTTGAGTGAGAAGATATGTGAGGATGCCATTATACCATTTTGCTTTTTTAGACTTGTGTTCATTTATTGCTCCAGTAAAGAGAAGTTTGTCTAGAAATTGATCAGAGAGTATGCTCTCCTCCTCTTTGTTATCCCATCTTAAGTAAGAAAGATGGTTAGCAATCACATTCTCGATTCCTTTTTGATCTACCATAGTAAGATCAAATTTCTGCAAGATCATAAGCCATTGTATAACATGAGGGCTCATCGTCAGCTTATTCATAAGAAAGAAAATTTCACTATGGTCCGTATGTACAAATATTTTGTAACCTAGCACATAATGTCTAAAATGTTTTAGTGCATACACCATGATCATTAATTCTTTCTCTATGGTGATGTAATTTAACTATTCTTACACAATGCTTTGACTTGTGCAGTGGACATAATATGAACATTTCTTATCATCCATCTACTTAAGTACTACTCCTAAAGCATAGTTAGATGCATCTGTCATGATATGGAATGGTTTGGACCAATCAGGTGCTCGTAGGATTTGTGTTTCTATGAGTTTTTCTTTTAATTATTGGAATGCATTTTCACATCCAAGGAATGACTGAACATCTTTAATGATCTTTGGTTGGCATGTTATTCCTTGGATGACCCTTATCTTTTCATGGTCTACCTCAATCCCTTTCTATGAAATTTGGTGCCCTAGCATAATGCCTTCTTAGACCATGAGATGGCTCTTTTTCCAGTTGAGTCATAGGTTTGTCTTAACACATCTCTTCAATACTTGCTCAAGTTAGTCCAAGGCTTGCTCAAAGGTAGCTCCGTAGGTGGAGAAGTCATCCATGAAAAATTCAACACCACTATTGATTTGTTGTTGAAAGATACTAAGGACCAAGCATTAAAATGTTGTAGGGGAATTGCATAGGCCAAATGGCATCTTACAGTATGCAAGAGTCCCCCAGGGAGTCATGAATGTTATCTTGGCTTGGTCTTCTGGCACAATTTGGATTTGGTTATAGCCACTATAACTATCCAAGAAACTATAATAACAATGCATGGATATGGTGTCTAATACTTGATCCACAAATGACAAAGGAAAATGATCTTTAAATGCTACCATATTTAACAATCTAAAGTCAATGTAAGCCTACCATTTACCATCCTTCTTTGGTATAATTATGAGTGGGATAACCCACTCACTATCTATGATTGGATAGATAAACCCCATCTTGAGGAGTTGCTCTATTTCCTCCTTAATGATTTGCTTCAATTTGGGGTTTAGGCATCTCTATGGCTGCCTTTTAAGCTTCATGGTTGAGTCAGTGTAGATGTGGTGCTAGCATATCCTTGGATCAATTCTTGTTAGCTCTGGATATGACCAAGTGAAGGATGTTGACCATTTATTCACCACTTTCAACAACTTTTCTTTTTATTCAAGAGCAAGTTTTGCATTAATGATGACTAGTTTACCATTCTTTAAAAATGCATACTTCATTCCGATTGGTAAATTTTTTAGTTCTAAGGGCTCTTGCTTGAAGTGATTAGGGATCTTAAACTCTCCCGAATAGTTATCATCATCTTTAGTAGAGAGTTGGGAATGGACTTGTTCAATTTGGTCTATGCCTTCTACATATGCACAAAAACTCTTAGTTGGCTCCATGCATATTGTGCTGCTATCTAAACTAGCTATCAACCACTGGGTGCCCTCCTGCTTTATGGTTGTTGCATATAGACACTATTGAATATTAATTTCTTGCACACACTAATTGCATGCCTTAATGTATGTGCTTTTGATTGACCAAATCTTTTGCACACAATTGTACCCGATATCACTATACACGATGCATGGAATATGCTTTTTCTCAATTTTTCCTAACTCATTCTCCTTAGATATTTCAAGAGATAGGTCTCTTATACCCATTTGTGCATTGATTGTGCTTAACCAAGCCCTTCCCATGATGATGGGGAAGTCACTTTTTTAGTTTTCCACCTTGATTACTAGAAAATTAGTAGGATAGGACCACCCACAAACTGCGGTTACAATGTCCTCTATGAATTCCAAAGGGATTGTAATTGACTAATTTGCTAATTCTAAATGGATGTTGCTCTTCTTAAGAGGTGGTAGGTTCCAGGCTTTGTACATGTCATGGAAGATGAGGTTCACTTTAGAACTAGAGTCAAGAAGAGCCTTGCATGGCACTTGTCCAGCAATCTGTAGAAAGGTGAGTGGACTTCTTGGATCAGATCTTTTTGTAGAAGGTTGCTAGTCTTGATCCAATCAGAAACAACATGAGTTAGCATTATAGAGTAGATCCTAGGTGGCACTTGGTTTGAAGGGTGCTTGAATGTATTTGATGTAGAGGATGAGGGTATTGGAGATTTAAGGTGATCAACCAAAGTAGGTGGTGAGGGCTAGAGAGGACTACTGGGTTGGAAGAAAGGTCATTTCCTTGATTGATTATTCAGACCACTTGGTTGAAAAATTGGTTGTGAGTGTACAACCCTTGTAGCATTTCGTTGCTATGACTATGGAGGAATTTCACCCTGCATGGATAGAGCAGGAGGTACCTGAGTTGAAGGTGGAGGGGTAGGTGTAGAGGGATGTGGAGGATGATAAGAATACTGATATGGGTTTTTCCCTCAAGTAGATGGTGAATGTGTTTGGTGGTACTTTGGAGGGTAATAGTGATGCTGGAATGATGCATGACTTGCTGAACTTCTAGGGGAGATGGGTTGTTGAACATAGTACCCATATGAATTTGGTTGCCTATAAGGGTACTGCTACCTTGGCAGTGACAGTCCCCACAACTATGGTTGGTACCACTATTGGTATTGTTCATAAGGTTGTGAAGGAGTTCCACTTGGGTAGTAAGCTTGTTGTTGCTAGTGGAACTATCTTGGACTACCTTGAGAGTAAGGTAATCATCTTAAAGCTTGCCTATGTGCTAGGCAGGGGTTCAGTGTGTACACTCTAGATTCTTGTAAGTGTGACACCATAGAGCAACATCCCTTTGGATGTTCATATTGATAGATTTCATATTCGGTTTCATCATTAGAGTTAGACTCCATAACTTCCTCTATTGCAGTAGCTTTGCCCTTACCTCTTTGGTATACATGTTCAGCTTCTTTTAATTGTCTATAATTACAATCACTATTTTTCTCTTTGGATTCTTTAGCAATCTTCAAAGCAGTTTGAAACTTTTCATCTAAAGAGTTCCATAACTTTTCAACCTTGGTTGAAATGTTAGAAATAGATTTTTCAATAGGCAAGATCTTTCTGTTCACCACTTCATCAAGTGGTGACTCCTCCTCATCACAAAATTAGACCTCTCATTTTCTAATGGATGGGTCCCTATGGTACTCTTTGGCATACTCCCTTTTTCATAGCTCACCTTCTTCTTTTGCTACCTACTCAATTAGCCTTTGGATCTGATGAGCTCTCATTTTAGACAACCTCCCTTGGGCATACATCCAAAGGGTTCTTCTTGTTTCTGCCTTAAGCCCATCTATGATGTGGTGAAGTTGTTCCCTCTGGAAGTAAACATGGCTAGGACATCTATGTAAGAGTGAATAGTGTTAGCCCATGGTGGCATCCAAGGGTTCATGTGCTTTCTATTTTCAACCTTAGATTTACCTTCTCAAGTTAGACACTTTGGAGTACATTTGATATTTGTCATTGAATAATTCTAACATGGTACTCCACCCATGGATAGATTTTGGCTCTAAGGACTGGTACCAACTTTCAGCTTCCTTAATGAGTGTCCTTGGAAAAATATTGAGTTTCTACCACTCGTTCTCAATATTTTATAAGGCACAACATCTTGACATGCTTGTAGATGTGTCTATGGATCAGAATCTTGGGGTATTATTCATATTTAGGCTCTTGATTCGACTATCCTTCATATATATAGTTGGAATTCTTACTATCTTTGTAATGTTAAGCATACTTTTAGTCGCTAGTAAATGTTCATCATCATCGTTGCGTTGATGACGCCAATGATGGTTTCGTCCACCCATTTGATTTTGATAGCCTTCATGGTTATTGTTATTTTGTCAATCACCTTCATCACAGTTATTTCAATAGTGGCTTCTATGAGAATTGTTAGATGAAGAGGAATGTTTAGAAACAAATGAAAAGGATGAATAGGAAGGTAGACCATCATCGCCACTACGGTGTCTACCACCACTCTTATGCTTTTTAGAATCTTCATCATTAGATCCCTTATTATTGTGATGTTCACCTAAGTTCCAACCTTGGATATCACTCTTCCTTGAACCCAATTTATGAATAGTTGATCATAAGGTCAAGTTCACACCCTCACCATTGTTAGTAGGGGGTGGAGAATCTTCATGTTGAGAACCTTCCAGGGGAGGATCCTCATTGTCCTCTTGATCTAATAGAACAAAGAATTAATGTAATGTTTCCCCTTTGTGGCTTCATGGAGTCTCTCTTGACATTTATCTCTTTTACATTATGTTTTAGTGGGATGATAGTTTCGAGTGTCATATCCATCCACAACGTATTCTTCATGAAGATCTACTATGCCCAACTTCTTAAGGGTTTTAATTAGCATTCCAGGCATAGATCTATTGGGGGGCAAAACAACATTGTCCTCCATATCATGCCATCACATTTGTTCATCATAATGTAGGATGAAGGTGAAATTTAGCACAAACTCATTTGGATGAGTGTATATCACCTTGCATTCTTGTGGGACTAGTGGTTTAGTATTGTTATGCTTACAAGAAGAAGAAGACATGTTATAAAATAAAATGAAATTGTTAGTGTGCTTTTATAATTTTATGTATAGTGGGAATGTTATTGAATTTTAGGTTCATACAACGATATTAGTGGTATCCACTTAGATCTAAATAGCGCACATTTCACAAACAAAGTCCTCAGCAATGATGCAAATGATGAGTGGTGAGGTACCCCTATGCCCAACCATACGAATCATAAGCATTCACATATAATCTGGTTGAATTTTACAGACTTTATCATTTCTAGTGCACTAGTCCTTTAGGAAGTGAATCTAGCCTTAAGATTAATCGTTGTCCTCCCAATTACACTTGTGATGTACGTTGGTATGGTTAAGTGTAACTAAGGCATCTGATTTTTATCCTTTTGTATTTTATATTGTGGATGCTCGAAATGTAGATAAAAAGGAGTTTAATTAATTAATCTAAATTTCTAATTAACTAATCATTTAAGTAATCCTAACATAAGCATCTATTCCCACTTTTTGTACACATCTTGAACCCACGTATCCAATGCTGGATGACCAAATGCTACGCTACTAGGTGTACCAAGCAATAACGTTGCTGGGATTACCAAGTGAATATGTGTTACACTTGAAGTGGTTGTACTTATGTATTTAATCTATCTATATTAATAATCTCATTAACTTAATTGCTGGAAAATATTTGCAAAATAATTGAGAATAATTAACAAATAATTGAAAACATTGAATGCATAAATAAAGGAGCTAATCTATCCAAAGTGCTACAAGGTTTATCAGAAAGCTCGTCTTTATTACCACACATACTATTGTACTTAGGTACAAAAATTCTTGAATAAAGATCCATACACTCAATGAATCCTACTATGGGCACTCAGGGAAAAAATTTTAACTTTTGAATGGAAAAAATGCAAGAGCTTTGCTACTACTAAAATTTAGTCTCCCTATAAATGTGGATGGTAGGCACATATTTATAGGTGATGCATAGACACCACATCGATGAGGCTTTGTTCATGTAGGTTGAGATGCATTGAAGAGGCCTCATGGACGAGGCCATGTCAATGTGGTCAATGAGGCCTTGTCGACACAGCCAACCAAGATGACTCATTAGTTATGTCTTGTTTTATCATAGGTGTCCATCAAGAAATGCATGATAATTTGGTAAACACCACTCAAACCACAATGCACCATTCATAGTAGAGTTAGTACTATATATAAGTTGTGATGTCAAAGTTTGTAAATAACCCCACAATTTTATAAGGAACTGTATACTCTGTTTGTTTTAACTTAAGGACGAGTTTCTAGTCAGTTGTGGGGGTATGATAAAATCCATATGCCAATTGTTGCAATATTGTATCCTTGCTTACATCATCGTAAATGCAATGTAGTGAGTCATGGTCATCCCTATAAATACCAACCCATCATCATGTTGAAATAATAGTTTTTTGCCAACATTTAGCCTTGTAGTTTGTTTCTACAATTTAAGCTTACTGATATAGTGAATAATGCCTGAAGTGTGGTGTTATATACTTGTATGGAATCTTTGTTTGAGAAAATTATTCTTAGGCATAATTCATGATAAAAAATAAATATCAAAATTATTTTCCACCATTACAACATTCTACTTACTTCATTTTTACTTAGTTTAATTTAACCTTTCAACATGTTTACTTTACTCAAGTCATTTACAATTTCCAAGTACTTTACTTTTTCCTACCTCTTTTAGTAAGGGGGTATAAGTATGAATGGTTTCGAGCATGTAGTGTAATTGTTTGATAACCCAGTGGTGAGTTCACTTGATTTGCTCAGTAGTGGATTCACCTGGTAATCCCAATAATAGTTACATGAGCCGTTGATGTGTACGACAAGTGAGGAGTGGATACTCATTGCCATATGCTAGCATAGACTTACATTTCTATTATACTTAGACTTAGATTTCATAATTTTCATTATGTTGGCATTTAGGACAATTAAAGCTGTAGATCATCAATGTATCATATGCCTCATCAAGAGTTAAACCATACAACTTGAACTTTACTAAATCAATGTGAGAAGATAATGATCATGAACTGAACATCAACTACTAAGTGAATCTATATTAGCCATTCACAGATTATGATTAGGTTGTATATGTACACTCATGACTTGTATGGTGGAGTTTGGAATATCCAACCACTCATCAACGAGGAATTTTTTGGCCTTGAATTGTTAGTTTTATTTCATCACTATTTATGTTATTATTAAAAATGCATTCCATATAGTATGTTTTACTTCTACTAATCTTTGAGCCTTTTGATTTTAGAGAGGTATCCACTTCTCCATTTGAGAAATATTTTCTTGAGTTGCATCCACGAACATAATATCATCTACAAATAATAGATACCAAGAAATTTTATCTTGTATTTCCTTTATTAATTCATCTTTAATAATGAAAATTAAGTATAGAATAAGCACAATCCTTGATGTAGACTTACCGTGACTAAAAAATTAGATGTTGTTCGACAAGTTACTTTAATTTTAGTAATAGCTACTATATACATGTCTTGAATCACTTTATTATATTTATTAAGGATGTTTTTCCTCTACAAGGCCCACCAAATAATATCTCTAGTTACCCTATCATATGCTTTTTCTAAGGGTTGAACATATAACTTGAAAATGCAAATTGCATATCCTAACTAATAAGTCACATACTTTCATACCTTGATTTTCTAAGGGAATAATAGGATAGGTGGTTAGAGGATAGTGAAATTAATTTTTTGGCTCAATTTTCTATTTCAATATTTTATAAGTGAGGGTTTTTGACCAAAGAGATTGAGTTTTGTACCTAATAAAATTAGAAATTTCATTAGAATAGCATCATAAGGCATAAAAAAAAAAATACAATTGCAACCACTATCAAAGAAATTTTAGTTGCACAATGGAAGCTTATGGTTGTCAAAATGGAATTATTAGATGAAATTTTGAACAAAATGAAGAAATTCTTTAAAGGCCCTCAAGGAAACTATTGAGGTGAAAAAGGAGATTAAGTTTACTTCAAAGGATAATGAACATATTTTATTGAAACTAGTTATAATAGAGTCCAAGCTGAGGAAAATAAAAGTAAATCTAAACTTGAAACAATAATGAAAAATTGGGAGGGATTGCAGTAGGCTTCTAACACTAACTAAGATATTTATTTTATTAAGTTAGATTATGCAAAAGCTTATGACAAGATTGAATGAAATTTCATTATTTTTTGTCTTTATAAACTTATATTTGGCGATTATTTTATTCATCTTGTTTATATCTTACTCATTTAGGCTAATGCTCAAGTTGCTTCAAATTTTGAATTGACTTTCTTCTTTTCTCTTGAGTAGTCAAGTTTGTCCTCTAGCTTCCTATATTTTTATTATTATTGAAAATTTTATTTTACATAATCTACATCATGATTAGCAAAGGAATATCATTAAAGGAAATTTCAATTGATGATCAAGGAATGCAATTGCTTAACATGCACTTTGTAGATAATTCCTTTTTTATAATTAACAACTATTGATAACATATTAATATTTTATTACCTAGAGTAAAAAGATTATTGCATGTTATCTTTCTCTTGTATGAATTAGCAAAAATTTGTTACTTATTGTAATTGTAATGTTTATGAGTGGGTTACTCTCAAGCCTTGAAAAATCTTTAAAAAAGATTTAGTCCTTTTCTTTAAAGACTAATATTACTATTTTGTGAAAGTAGGTGATTGATAAAATTCAAAAGAATCTTGATAAATGGAAAGAAAAAAGCTTGATATTATTGGCAAAGTTTTAGTTATTAAGTAGATACTTCAATTAATTTATGTTTATTAATCCAATTGTTAGGCTTCTTTTAAAACTCCTTATGATAGAATTAATTGTATTATCCTTCAATTTTTTTTGGTTTGGTAAGAAACTTAAAAAAGGCTTTTCTAAAGTTTGTTTGGATATTTTCACTAGCAATAAGAAAGATGGAGGACTTGGCCTTATTTATGATTATAACTGGGGTATTTCTGTTGTAGCAAGATGGGTTGCAAAGTGCATTAATGAAGATGATGTTTGGATGCTCCTTTTAAAAAACAACTTTATGCAAGGAAAACCTAAACATGATTACAGTTTATCTTCTAATAACTTTGATGAGAGTGATTACTCTAGCAGTTTATTCTAATTATTAGAGTAGTTACTCTAGTGGTTTATTCTAATTATTAGAGTGGTTACTTTAGTAGTTATTCTAATTATTAGAGCAGTTACTCTAATTATTAGAGTAGTTGCTCCCAAGCCTATAAATATAGTGCCTAGGTGCACAATTGAAAAAAAAGTCTTGTAGCAGTCAAGTAGCAAAACTCTTGTAGTCTGTTTGAAGGTTAAAGTATTTTCCAAGTGCCCATAGTAGGAGGTCGAAGTGTGGACAGATCTTTATTTGAGCATTGTGTACTTGAGCACACCTTCTGTATGACAATAAAGATGAGCTTTTTGATTCATCCTTGTAGCACTTAAGATTTGTTTTCTTATACATTTGTTTTATTTTATTTTCTTATGAATTTATTTTATTTTATTTTATGCACTTTACATTTTGGTTATTAAAAAAGCAATTCATTTTGATCAATTAAGAAAATTATTAAATTACACTTAGTACGATCACTTCGAGCATGTGTGTAACACTTGGTAACCCAGTATTAGAGTAGTTGCTTCCAAGCCTATAAATACAGTGCCCAGGCACACAATTGAAAAAAAGTCTTTTAGCAGTCAAGTAGCAAAACTCTTGTAGTCTATTTGAAAGATAGAGTATTTTCCAAGTGCCTATAGTAGGAGGTCTAAGTGTGGATGGATCTTTATTCGAGCATTGTGTACCTGAGCACACCTTGTGTATGGCAATCAAGACGAGCTCTTCGATTCATCCTTGAAGCACTTGAGATTTTTTTTCTTGCGCATTTCTTTTATTTTATTTTCTTATGCATTTATTTTATTTTATGCACTTTACATTTATGTTATTAGCGTAGCAATTCATTTTGATCAATTAAGAAAATCATTAAATTACACTTAGTATGATCACTTTGAGCATGTGTGTAACACTTGGTAACCTAGTAACGATTAGCGTTTGGTAATCCCAGTAGTGTTGCACTGGTTCAGGACATGTACAGCAAGTGAGAATGGATGCTGGTGTTAGGATTAGTTAGAACTTAGTTAATGAGTAGTTAAGATAAATTAGTCACTTAGTTATCTCTCTTCTCCCTTACCAGCACAGGACATAAAAACATAAAAGCTATAAAAATCATATGCCTTAAGCTTACTTAACCATACAATTGTGACATATAGGTAAGCTTGGGAAGATAACAATCAACCAACCCATCCTTGTTCCATAAGGCTGCATAAGCACTTAGTCCTTGGAATCCGACTAGATCATGCATGAAACACTCATATTCATAGGGTTGAGCGTAGGGGTACCTCACTGCTCATCATTGGCACTATTGTCGGGGACTTAGTTGTTTGTGCACTAACTAGAACATAGGAAATCATTCACATCGTTGGAACGAACCCTTAGGGTTGGTTGAGAAAATAATAAACAGGAATACATTGTACACTGAACAGAAAAGTATGTCTCCTTCTTCGTACGAAAGTGCCTCACCACCTAGGTCTGAAACAGGAAACAGTTGGTAGCGTAATACACATGACGTTGATATGCCAGTTCCTAAACAAGTTTGAGTGGTATATATTCATCCTGATGAGTATATACCAGACTTCATCTTTATCCCCCATTAAGATGAACAATTGCGTTGGAAAGACTTAGAAGGTAACATAGTGTTACCTCCTGATCATTCAGTCTCGAGCATGCTTCTTCATGCTCTCACATGAATTGGCATGCCACACTTACATGCAGAATACGTTGTGCAAGACCATGACTTGAGAGAATACTATCCCATAGAGGCACAACATCAAAGGGACTTGCAACAGGAGAGACATCATAAGTCTTTGAAGGGTAAGTGGTCCTAGGATGTCCCACATGTCTTAAGAAAAAATAAGGGTGGTGAACCTACCTCAGGTAGTCGCCCTCACAATGATGTTCCTTCCCTTGACTTTGGCCAATGGGTTGTGTATTAGAACCTTCATTCCAGTATTCATGACCTAGGTTTTGATACCCATGGGCACAAAGGATTTGAAAAAGGGACACAAACTCATGATAAAGGTGGACATTTTGATTGTAATCGAGATCGAGGCTGAGACCACAGAAGAGAAGATAGTAGACACCATCATGGTGATAGTTTTTCTTCTTCTTTACCTTCATCATTTCCTTCATCCTCTCCTTTAGTATTCAAACGTAGCCATAAGGAAAAAGACCATGGGGATAAAGGTAGGCAAAGTTGAAGTTATAGAAAAAACAACTAGGAAAGGGGATGAGGGCACTCTAGAGAGTCACGACATAGAAGAAGGGAGAGTAGGGAACAACGTAGGCATCATAGATGCCATGGACGAGATGATCATGATGAACCCCTCCTCACTACTCAAAGTATGTTGGACATAACTGAGGCTGTTAGAATTCCAACAAGGCATTAGAAAGATAGTAGGATCAAGAGATTGGATATGAACAACATCCCACGATTTGAAGGAGGATACAACACTGATCCTTAGAATCATTTACAAGAATTCCATGATGTGTGTGCCTTAAAGAACATAGAAAACAAATGGAAAAAACTTAAGTTGTTCCCATGGACATTAGTTAAAGAAGTGGAAAGCTAGTACCGGTCTTTAGAATTGAAATCCATTCGTAGGTGGAGTACTATGTTAGAACTATTTAATGAAAAGTACCAAACGTACTCTCGAGTGTCAAACTTGCAAAAGAAAATCCAAGGCTAGAAACAAGGAGGACATGAACCCTTGGATGCTATCATGGGCCAATATTATGCACTATTACATTGTTGTCCTGGCCATGGTTATTTGCAAAGGGATCAATTGTGCCATCTCGTGGATGGGCTTAGGCATGAAACGAGAAGAACCCTTGGGAATTATGCCCAAGGAAGACTATCCAAGCTTAGGTCCCATCAAATTCAAAGACTATTGGAGCAAGTTGCTAAGGAAGATGGTGAGCTATGAAAGAGAGAAAGTGCAGAAGAGTATAATTGAGATCCTTCCCTCCAGAAGAGGGGAGTAAGATTTTGTGAGGATGAAGAAGAGTCACCACTTGAAGAGATGGTGAATAGGAAAACTTTGCCTATCCAAAAGATGACAGTAGAAGTTTTGGCAAAGGCAGACCAAATGTGGAATTCCCTAAAAAATAGATTTTAAACTATTCTTAAAATAGTAGAGGAGTCTAGAGAGCAAGGTAGTGATCGCAAAAAAAGAAAAAAGAGAGAAGCTGAACATGCACGTAGCAAGGGTAAGGGCAAAGTTGCTATCATTAAAGAAGTTGTGGGTTCAGAAATAGACAATGATAGTGGATGTGAGATATGTCAATATGACCATCTTAAGTGATGGGACGTGATATCGCATACATAATATTGCAGCCCGTTGTCTTGTCTATAAATAAGAGGCATCTTTCCCTTGTAAGATCATCTAGATCTAGACCCTTAGCTAAACTCTAGCAGTTTTACCATTCTAGAGATAGAATAATTTCCATGTGCCCATAGTAGGAGTCTCAAAGTGAACAGATCTTTATTCAAGCAAATTCTACTTGAGCACACATTTGTGTATGGAAATAAAGACAAAATTTCTGATAAACCTTGCAGCATGTGGACTAAGCTAAATAGGAATTAATTAATGTTAAATACTTTAATGATTTCTTAGATAATTAACCTCTCTCAACCTTCAAATCCTAGTTAAGTGCATTCAATACGACTGCTTCGAGCATGTGTGCTACACTTGGTAACCGAGTAACGAATAGCGTTTGGTAATCCCAGTAGCGTTGCACTGGTTCAGGGTGTGTACAGAAAGTGGGGATGGATATTGATGCTGGGAAGATTAAATCTTAGTTAATGAAAGTTAGTTACTTAGTCTCTTCACCCTTTCCTCTCTTAGCATAGGCGATAAAAAGAGAAAAGATATAAAAATCACATACCTCAAACTTACTTAACCATACAACCATGACAATACAAGTAAGTTTGGGAAGACAACGATTGATTAACCTTAAGTGGTCCACAAGGTGCGTAAGCACTTAATCCTTGGAGTTTGACCAGATCACGCATGCACACTCATATTTGTATGGTTGAGTGTAGGGGTACCTCGCCACTCATCACTAAGGGATGTTGCCTTATAATCTCACATCTGCAAGAGTCTGGGGTGTATGCACTCAACCCACAATTGAATAAATGACAAATACCTTGAAGGTTACCTTATCCTCAAGGTAACCCAAGATAGTTCCACCAACCCTTAACATATTATCTCAGTGGAACTCCACCACAATTGATTGAGCAATATCAACAGTGGCAATGTCCACAATCATGGGGAATGCCACCACCAAGGCAATAGTATCCTTATCGATAACGTTCCCTGTATGGATATTACGTGTAGTAGCCAATCTCTTCATGTGACTCTACTGGTCATGTCACTCATCAACCTCACTACCAAGCCCATGAGTATTATGGGACTCCCTCTTCTAGGAGTGATATTCCGCAAGCATATCATCCTTCTCATCCGGCTGCGTCTCTTCCACCAATAGCTCCACTACCACCTAGTCCAGCTATGCAGGGTGAAATCCCTACCTAGCCACAGCAACGTAATGCCACAAGGGTTGTTAAATCTCAACCTACTATTGGTTCCAACAACCACATGAAGAAAAGACCTTTCTTTAGAACCAACAGTCCAACCAAGCCCTTGCAATGACAAGTGGCTAATTCCTTAGATGCCTCGACATCAATCAAAACTTCAGAGCCTCCTTCAACTCAACCACTGCACTCAATGCATACGGTCATGCTAACACATGTCGTCACCAATTGGATCAAAGCTAGCCACCTTCCCTAAAAATTCTTTGATCCTAGGAGTCCTCTAATATACTTACAAATTGCTGAAAATGCATTGTGTAAGGCTATTTTGGATTTAGGTTTTGGTGTCAACTTGATTTCTCAAGAAATGTACAAGGCCTACAACCTGCCTCCATTGAAAAAGAGTAACATCTGTCTAGAGTTGGTTGACCAGTCCATCACTATCCCATTGGGACTGGTGGAAGACATTGTTACCATTATTTGTGGGTGGTTGTACCTAGCTGACTTCCTAGTAATTCAGGTGAACAATGGTAAGGGGGACTTCCCAATCATAATGGGAAGAGCATGGCTAAGCTCCATCGACACATGCCTAGGAATTTGTGATCTTTCCCTAGAAATATCACAGAAAAATACATTCAGAAAGATTGAGAAGAAGAAAGTTCCATGCATCACATACAGTGACACAAGGTGTAATTGTGTGTAGGAGACATGGTTTGTGCAAAGTTTAACATTGCCTGCATGCAATTAGTGTGCACAAGTGATCAACATACAAAGATGCCTATATGCAGCAACCACACAATAGGAAGGTACCTAGTGGTTGACAGTTGATCAAGAAAGTAGTTCACTTATATGCATGGAACCAACTGAGGGTTTGACTTGCACTTACATCGATAACATAGACGCATTAGAGCAAGTCCACTGCCAACTTCCAAGTCTTAACCTTGAAAATGTCAACTAGGGGAAGTTGAAAATCCCTAAGATATTTAAGCAGGAGCCCCTCAAGCTGAAACCATTACCCATTAGTATGGAATACACATTCCTTAAAAATGGAAAATTGGTAATTATTAACTTTAAGCTTCCTCCTCAACAAAAAGAAGAACTGCTAAAGGTAATCAATAGATGGTCAAAAGCCTTCACTTGGTCATATTCTGAATTAACTAGAATAGATCCTAGGATATGCCAACATAGGATTTACACCAACCCCTCCATGAAGCCTCAAAGACAACCGCAGATGCGATTGAACCCTAAGCTGAAGTAAGTAGTTAAGGAGGAAATCAAATAGCTTCTTAAGGCTGGGTTCATATACCTCATTGTTGATAGTGAATGGGTTAGCCCCTTAGTTATTGTGCCTAAAAAGGAAGGAAAATGGAGGGTGTGCATAGATTTTAGGCTACTAAATATGGAAACATTCAAAGATCAATTTCCATTTCCATTTGTTGACCAAGTCTTAAACACCATCGTAGGGCATCGCTATTATAGTTTTCTGGATGGATATAGTGGATATAACCAAATACAAATAGCCCCAGAAGACCCAACCAAGACTATGTTCACCAGTCCTTGGGGAACATTCGCATACAAACAGATGCCGTTTGGCTTGTGCAATGCCCCTGCAACATTTCAACGACTAGTTCTAAGCATATTCTAACAACAAATAGGGAATGGTGTGGAGGTCTTTATGGATGACTTCTTCACTTATGGAGCAAACTTTGATCAAGCCTTGGACTAGGTGGAGTAAGTGTTAAAAAGATGTGTAGAAACCAATTTGAGGCTCAACTGGTAAAAAAGCCATTTGATGGTCCAAGAAGGCATAGTACAAGGACACAAAATCTCACACACAGGGATAGAGGTAGGCCCTGAGAAAATCAAAGTTATCCAAGGAATTACTCATCAACCGGAAACTATCAAAGATATTTGGTCATTCCTTGGACATACTGGCTACTATAGGAGATTTATTGAGAACTTTTCAAAGGTTGCCAAACCATTGGTGAAATTAACAAAAAAGGATGTACCTTTCAAGTGGACCAGGGAATGCAAATTAGCTTTTCAAACTCTGAAACAGAAGCTAGTAGAAACACCCATTCTACAAGCTCCCAACTGGTCCAAACCATTCCATATCATGACTGATGTGTCCAACTATGCTTTAGGAGCTGTACTTACATAATTAGATGACTAGAAGTGTCCTTATTACATTCACTATGCAAGTAGAAGTATCGCTGGTGCACAACTTAACTACACTACCATAGAGAAAGAATTAATGGCTATAGTGTTTGCACTAGAAAAGTTTAGACACTATGTATTGGAATATAAAGTATATATACATACAGATCATAGTGCAATCTGGTTCCTCATGAATAAGCCAATGGTAAGCCCTTGTATCATACGGTGGCTTGTAATCTTACAAGAGTTCAACTTAACGATGATCGATCACAAGGGCACCGAGAATGTAGTTGTTGATCATTTATCTTGGTTGCGATGGGACAACAAAGAGGATGAGTATCCAATTTCCAATCATTTCCTTGATGAATTCCTCTTTGCTGGTGTAGTGAATAATCAATCACCCATGGAGACAAATTGGTATAGTAGCATTCTTACCTATCTCCTCATCCAACAAACACCATAAGAGTTAAACCTTAAGAAGAAACAACAATTTCTTCACTGAGCCAAGTACTTTATGGAGATCAATGGGAAACTTTACAAAGTGTGTCCCGATGGCTTGGTTCAATGGTGTGTTCCCAATATAGATCAACTGTGAGTTCTCCAAGACACTCATGAGGGTCCTTGTGGGGGTCATTACGTTGGGAGATGAACGACCATCAAGATCCTGCTTGCAGGATATTATTGGCCTACATTATTTCAGGATGCCCATCATTTCGTCCAATCTTGTGAGTGCTGTCAACATGATGGGGGAATGATTACTAGAATTAAGGGTCCACAACAATGGATTCAACCATTAGAACCTTTTGACATTTGGGGAATTGATTTTATGGGGCCGATTATACCAATGTCCAATGGAAAAGCTTATATTATTGTTGTCATGGATTACCTAACAAAATGGACCGAAGCAACTGTTGTTAAAGATTGTACATCATCTATAGCTACATGATTTGTTCAAAAAAAAGAAAATCATAAACGGGTTTGGTGTGCTGTGTGCACTTATTTCAAATAATGGTACACACTTCACAGGTGCAACTTTTCAGAAATTAATGCAACGCTTAGTGGTTGAACATAAATTGACTACACCATACAACCCCTAAGCGAATGGTCAAGCAGAAGTCACCAATAGGGAGATTACTAAGATATTGATAAGAACCATTAGCAAGTTTAGGCAAGACTGGAGCACTAAATTGAACGATGCTCTTTGGGTATACCACTCCACATGGAAACCTCCTACAGGCTACTCTCCCTATGAGTTAGTGTGCAATAAATTACCAACGCTTCCCATTCAAACTAAGCTCCGTACAATATACACAGCATGTGACCTCAACCTTGACCTTGATCTAGCACAGAAACAATAGTTAGTAACCCTTAACCTTCTAGATAAACATCGATTAGCTGCCCTATCATATAATGAATTGCATAAGGCCTTTAATAAATAATGTCATGACCTAAGAATTAGGAAAGTTAAATATCAGCCAGGAGATAAGGTTCTCTACTGAAATCCCACACATGTGCCACAACGTACTAAATTTCAAACACTATGGGAAGGACCTTATATTATTTATGCAACTTTTTCTTTAGGGGCCATGACAATATACAAACCTGAGAGCCTAAATAAGAAACTGTTGGTCAACATACAACAAACTAAACCTTTCCATGAGGTTAGGATAGCCAATACACGTGCTACCTCTATTGATGGACAACCTTACTCACTATTTGAATCTCCTCTTTCTACTCAGTCATGGGGAGATGGCCACCTATGCTAACCGTTTTAGGCCCTCAGTTCTTTTTGAATTTTTTTTTACACATTTTTCCAACTTTTCTTATTTTTGTTTTACACCATCATTCATGTTTTTACTATTTCTTTGTTTTTTTGATTTACTTTTATTCATCATCCAATAAGTGCTCATGATGGTGGATTGCATTATATCATATTGATTGCTAATGTTTGGGTTTTACCTTTGAATTATGATGCTGATATTATGGTATGGTTCTTTTGGTCAAATAGGTAATGAGTCCATGCCATCCACTCATCCATACAACTCTATGGTCTCCTTTGGCTTGGAACTGTACAATCCCCTTTTTCTAAGTAAATTTATTAATGAATTGGTGGCTGGGTACTTTTCGAACCAAGGAAAGACTCAAAGGATGAAAAGGATGTGACTTTAAGGGGATTTGATGCATTTGTGTTGGCCATCTCTTGGGTGCTTGGATGCTTGTTTCTTGAGTTTTCCACCATTTTGACATTGTTCAAAAATCAAGAAGCTGAGTGAATAAAAATAAGTCTTTGCATGGTGTGGTTCTCACGCAAAAAAAAAAAAAAAAAAAAAAAAAGAAGAAAAGAAAGGAGAAAAGTGAGAATTCAAAGCACACCCCTTAGACATAATAAAGCAATATGGGCTACAAGCACTGGTTATGAAACTGGAAAGACATGTTTCCCATGCCTGAATGTTCCCTCTAACTAAGGCCCTTTCTCACTTCCTACTTCTCCATCTCGCTCTCCTCGAGATGGTGGTCACTTGTTGTGAAAGAATTCTTGTTGCTTCAAGAGGATGGATTGGCCAGGTGTATTGATGCGAGGTCACTGAATGTGGTTGGTTTGAGTTTGGATTTGGGATGAAGTTCTACTCAATCATCTGAACCATGAAATACACAAGGGGCTTTATTCAACCTTGTTCTTGGGATTCCATTGCATTCTCTACCCTCCATTTTTCTTTCTATTTTCCACCTCATTGCTAGTTTTATCATTAGTCTATTTTGGGTTGATGATTATTTTTCTTTGGTGAATTCTTGTAGGTAAGTTTTTTACTCTTACTTCCAAATGACATTCCTAGAGCCTATGGAGCCTGCTTTGGGGAGGATCCACTAGCATTCCTTTTTGGTGCAATTGTTAGGTTCTTTTCCTTAAACATTTCCTACAATCAATCATCTCTTGTTTCATCCCCATCTATGACATCTATTTTATTGGCATTGCCATTGTTATTTTTTTTCCATCTTTCTTGTTCCTCATATTTTTCCATCTTATAGCTACCAAAGGTTCGCTCTTAGTCATGGGGGCCCTAGCATAAATTTTTTTATTTTCTCCATTTTACTATTCACCTAACCCCCACACCTTGGGTAGTCACCTATGATAAATCTTTGAACTAGTTTCTGCCATAACCATAACTTAGCCAATGCACTTCATATTGACCGAAGGTATCAACTGCATTATGATTTATCTATCCTTGCTCATTTGTGACTATGTTGTGTGTGTAGATGACGATCATACAAACAATGGACTAGGCTTGGAGGAAGCACTCAAGATGGACCGGAACTAGAGCATTTACGAAAGGAACAAGTTTAGTGGCGTGGCTATGGATAAACAACGGAAGGAAAAATCTTAGCATTGGTGGTAACACACTTCATTTTCTTTCTCTTTCTCTCTGTATACAAGCTACCAAATAAAGGCTTGGATGTCATTTATGTACAAGTATTCACCACAATGTTCATGCACACTAATGTTGTAATATGCTTATTGATCCGTTTACTGGGCACGTTGAGTCTGTCATCGTATTTCATTGTCAATTGTCAATTAGTCAATAATCCCATACTTTCCCAATATTTTGTAAGGAACTCAAGGACGAGTTTTCATCGAGTCGTGGGGGTATGATGAGAGAGGTTACTCTAGCGGTTACTTTAGTAGTTATTCTAATTATTAAAGCAGTTACTCTAGCAATTTATTCTAATTATTGGAGTAGTTACTTTAGCGATTTATTCTAATTATTAGAGTGGTTACTCTAGCAGTTACTTTAGTAGTTATTCTGATTATTGGAGCAGTTACTCTAATTATTAGAGTAGTTGCTCCCAAGCCTATAAATACAGTGCCTAGGCGCACAATTGAAAAAAAAAGTCTTTTAGCAATTAAGTAGCGAAACTCTTATAGTTTGTTTGAAAGTTAGAGTAATTTCCAAGTGCCCACACTAGGAGGTCTAAGTGTGGATGGATCTTTATTCAAGCATTGTGTACCTGAGCACACCTTGTGTACGGAAATAAAGACGAGCTCTTCAATTCATCCTTGTGGCACTTGAGATTTGTTTTCTTGTGCAATTCTTTTATTTTATTTTCTTATGCATTTATTTTATTTTATGCACTTTACATTTATGTTATTAGCATAGCAATTCATTTTGATTAATTAAGAAAATCGTTAAATTACACTTAGTACAATCACTTCGAGAATGTGTGTAACACTTGGTAACCTAGTAACGATTAGTGTTTGGTAATCCCAGTAGTGTTGCATTGGTTGAAGATGTGTATGGTAAGTGAGAATGGATGCTGGTGTTAGGATTAGATAGAACTTAGTTAATGAGTAGTTAAGATAAATTAGTCACTTAGGACATAAAAACATAAAAGCTATAAAAATCATATGCCTTAAGCTTACTTATGAATCGTGACATATAGGCAAGCTTGGGAAGACAACGATCAACCAACCCGTCCTTGTTCCACAAGGGCACATAAGCAGGAATTTGATCGGATCATTCTNCCTTGTTCCACAAGGGCACATAAGCAGGAATTTGATCGGATCATTCGTGAAACACTCATATTCGTATGGTTGAGTGTAGGGGTGCCTTGCCACTTATCAAACTTTCTTCACTATATGCTTTTTCCTTGAGTCATTTCTCTCTTTGGTTCTCAAATTTTCAAGCAAATTTAAAAGACATGGTGCAAGCTTAGTAAGTATTAGAATTATAATCATATTACGTTTTCAAAAGTTATTCTTAAGAAAATTATTCCATGGTGGCTTCCTTTTAATGAAGCAGCTTGAGTTACTAACTCATTTAGATTATGGACCACTTGGAGTAAGTTTGGAGTCACTGCAGTTTTCTGTTTATGCATGCATGCTAGATGGATTACATGGAACAAGGCTTCTAATCTCTATGCTTTCAATACAAATAGAAAAAAAAAAGATAATGAAAAAGTCATTTCTAATCTTAAGAATTTATTTAAGTCGATAATAGTTTGCATTAGGATTTTCTAGTTATTTTTAAAAGAATGACATATCTATTTCTCATTTTAACTCCAAAGTTGCAAATAAAATTATTACAAAGAATGATCCTATTAATAAGGTCTAGAATATGCAATTATCATTGTACTTTTGGATGAGAAAAATGAAAGATATTTGAGAGCTCCTACATTTTCAAAAATTTGTATTTTTTATGGTGTCTTATTCATCAAGATCTTCCTATCGACACTTGCCTTAAATATATGAGAATTATTTCTTTTTCTCATGTTTTTTTGAGTATCCTATTTCATAGCATGCTTAGAAATTGACATCTAGAATTTGTAACAAATTTTAACTAAGCATTAATGAAATCATTCTTGGTAATAAACCTATGTGGTCTACTTTCTTTGCATTTAGAAGTGTATTTGATCACTTTTTTTCTACTGTATTTGGAAGCTACAATGTGCAATTATTTTCTAGAAATAAGATCATAACCATGACATCTTAGGAGTTAAATAGCATATTCTCAAAGATGTCACTTTTCAGCTACAACTTTAAGTAAAAAAACTCCTAGTGAAAGGGTAACAATTAATTTCTTTTTTGCAATATTATTTTCATTTTGGTTTAGAGGCTCAAGAATGGGAAGCTTTGAATTTATGTTGCTATTTGTTGATTATTTTTGGTTGATGTGTTCTTTTATCTTTAGAGAGAGTTTTTTCCTTCTCTTTATAAGAAATCCTTTAGGAAGAAGTGAAAACTAGTTTCACAACTGTTAAATAAGGATAGGTTTGATCATTTTCCTACTCCAAAGGAGATTTTTTTCAAGATTTTTTGTAATGATGAAAACCTGAAAAGATATCTTCAAAATTGTTGGGCTTTTTCTTTAGAATCTCACTTCATTGATCTAATGTACTTTGAAATTTTTAAATATTATTATTCATTTTTTAGAGTCTAACACACACCCCCATCCTTGTGTACAAAAGACAAAGAGCATGTTTTGAGGCATCAAAGCTACTTGAAGCAAAGTGAAAATAAGCAATATTCTAAAAAGTATTCAAAACATGTGGAGGTGCTTTACATTGTGAATTTATTAATATTGATGAAAGCATTGTGAAGAAATTTTTACTATAGAACAACATTGGTTTCCTTAATAGTTTTAATGTTTTTATTTTAGTAGAAACTTGGGAAGATAAAGGTTTAGAAGATTTTGTAGTTTCAAGGTTAGATTTTCAATAAAAATAATCAAAGTAAGTAGACAAGGCAAAAAATCAAGAGGCATTATTTGTTTAGTTAAGAATTGTTTGGAAATTTTTTTGTAAGTTGAATAGATAAATTAAGAGCATTATCAATAATAATATTTAATCATTTTTGTATTTATATGTGAATTGACATTCATGCTCATTTAAGTAATTAAACATATAAACCATATAAATGTATAGTTTTCCCACATGCTTAAAATTGAAAGGCCATTGAAAGAGTAGACAATATAGTTTTACTTGATGAATTAAATGTGAATTGCAAATATTTGACTTCATGCTTTTGTTATGATATAATCTGCTAATACTTCTTCTAGAGGTAGAAGCTATTTGTTAGTTTATTGCTTACACTTAAAAATTGACAAAAATAGAATAGATCAAATTTTTGAAAGTAATGGTTGAAGATAAAAAAAGAGAAGAGATTATATTGTTAAGGAAGATGATGGTTAAAGACTTAGAATATCCTATTGTAGAAGATACAAAGTAATTTTAAACCTATTTGTAAGTTCATTCAAGATTGGGTTTTAACAAAGTTATGGTCAAATATAAAAGATAATTTTTTCAACCTATAATTCATAAGAGGTAACTAATTAAACTTAGAAGTTTACTATTTTTCAAGTGTACTCTTAATGAAATGTCACATTTTTATTAGCAAGCTTTGTTCAAGTTCACATCATCTTAAAATAATAAAAAGTAAAAGAAGGATTCAACTTCCTATAGAAGAACACACATAGAGGCTATGTACATTAGTAAATCTTTAGAATGAGCATCAAATTTTCCTTAGTTTCTCTTAAATTGAACATTTGAAACAAAAATATAATATTGCAGCAAAATATCTATATGATCTTTTCTTATTACATAAGTATTAGTTGGTAACTTTGTTAAGTTAATATAGTGAGTATTCCCTACACCCAACCATACTAATGACTAGCATTCACTCAGCGATCAAGTCAAATTTCATAGACTTTAGCTTTTTAAGTACATTAGGTTTTAGAAATTAAATCTAATCATTGCAATGGTTGTCTTCTTAGTTCCACTTGTGAAGTGCAAGTGTATGGTTAAGTGTAACTGAGGCATATGAATTTTATCGTTTTATCTTTTATGGTTTAAGTCACCTAAGAACAAGAATAAAGTAATTAAATGCTTAATTAATCTAATAACTAGCTAATATTTACTAATCCTAACATAAGCATCCATTCCCACTTTCTGTACACATCCTAAACACATTATAGCTCTATTGGGTTACCAAGAGTTAAGTACTACTGGGATTACCAAAAGTTAAGCATATGCTTGAAGTGGTCATACTTATGTTTGCTATTTAATCAATATTAATCACTTAATTACAATTCATTAAAGTAAAGTACACGAATAATAAATTCATAAAGAAACATTAATCTATTCCAAGTGCTACAAGGTTTTATTAGAAAAGTTCATCTTTATTGCTGTTCACATTGAGGTGCTTAGGTACATTAGTGCTTGAATAAAGATCTATATACTTCTTTGACTCCTACTATAGGCACTAAGAAAATATTCTAACTTTTGGAAGGAAAAACTACAAGATCTTCACTACAACTAACTGAAAGATTACCATAAATTTGATGAGCAAGTGCACATTTATAGGCAAAAATAGGGTGCCATGTTGATGGGTACATGTCAACATAGCAAACCTCATGTCAATAGGATCATATTGATGGGATCCCATTAATGGATTGCATTGATGACATCTTGTCGATGTGGCCCAAAAACACGATTCATCATACCCCCATGATTGAATGAAAACTCATCCTTGAGTGAACAAAGGAGAAACAAGTTCTTTACAAAATTTTGGAAAGGTATGGGATTATTAACTAACTATAGAAATACAAAACAAACATGACAAAAACTGAATACCCAAGCATATAAATTTACAAACATTACAAAAATTTGTGTTCTAGACAACAAAATTAAACACCATGACAAAAAATGACAATACAACTACTTAGATGGCTTGAAGATGATGAAGAAAATCAAATGGTCCTAGGAAATGGAGGCTCTCGAGGTTCTCAAAGACCTTCTCTTACTTTGGATGCACACGGTTGTTGAGATGGTGATTGTGGTTGTCTTGCTACAGCTACAACTTTCGGTGGAAGATGAAAGGAATCCAACAATGCATTCATCTTTTTCTCCTTAATCTAGGGATCATTCATGGCCCATGCTACTTTATAAATGTGGACTAGAATGGGAATATCCCATGGACAAGGCATTGTAGGAAACAACTTCTTCATGTTGACAAACTAGGCAACAAACTATTTACATTCAATGTCGAGTGCCTTTAGTGCATTTTGTAGCTCTTAGTAGTCATTCATCCTCTTGGCTAGGTTCTTAGTAGTTGATCTCTAATCTATGAATTACTCCCTATGAACATTAAGATTAGCATTTACAACCTCAAGCTACTACTTAGTCTCTTTGTAATGTTTGAACTCTACCTCATATAAGAAGCATGAGTTGTCCACCTACTTCTCTAGCTTAGACCATGGCCTTTTAGAAGTTAGCATTTCCATGTTTTCATATCAGAGGTTGGAAAGCTCCATGTATTTGGTCATTTACCCAATTTTTAGCTCCTTCAAGAAAATTTCTACTTTGTTGTACTCATTTAGCTCATCAAAGATAGGCTCCCAGACATTGTCTTTTTGTTGGACCTATTAGAGAGCCTCATTGACTTTTGCCTTTGCTAGTTGAATGTGCTTCTCATTAATTTCTTTCTACATTCCCACTTGGTCTCTATAATGGTTTTGGACCCTCTCAAATTTGAGGGCCTCATTCTTCTAGGTAGCAATTTCTATTGCAAACTTTTGGAATAAGGCAGAGACCTCCTCCATTGAGAGATTTTTGTTTTTTACTACCAACCTCCTGAGTTTAGTATTCACTCTGGAAAGATGCTCTTGCTATTGATGGATTAATTTAGATATTTTTTATGTTTGTGCATTAACATTCCATAGGAAATGGTTTTCTGTGGTCAAGGCATCATTTTCTTGGCGAGTCTGGACTAAGTCCTTTTGAATGTTATGCATTGTGGCATTGGCCAAGGACTAGTCAAAGACTATTGACTCCTTGGCAAACTTAGCCTCTTTGAGTTTGTCCTGCAGCTATTGAAAAGATTCATCCTATGTAATTGCTTGGCTGAGTAGGGTAGGATCAATGAGGTAGGCTTTTAGTTTGGTAACTTCTATAGCTAAGCATTGGTTTTCTACTCTAGATGTTTCAAGTTACCCCTTCATGATGATGCATTTTCCCTTTACCTCGAGTAGCTTTGACTAGGTATTAGTGATGGTATTATGAAGGTCAAAAACATATGGAATTAGTTGTCCAATTTCCACCAGTTAGTTTAGCAATTCCTCATGTTGGGCTGCACTTAATCTTTCATTGATAATTCTTGTGGATGCCTACACATCTCTAAGTGTAGAAACATTTGGTACAGATGCCACAAGTGCATTGAGTGCTTTAGCCACTCTATTAGTAACCACTTTGGCTTCCATCTCTTGTCTTTGGTGTTGCATCACTAGGATAGTTGCCCCCTCCCCCTCCTTCAAACACACCGAAAAGGTGGTAGCATTCCTAGAGATTTATGAGAGCTACTTCTACTGCAAGAGGGACACTATTACCTATCAAGTGCTTGTATTCGACCTTGCAGGGACCTGCATTCATTGGGAAGAAAATATTAGCATCCCATCCTTCATTTGGCTTATAATTTAGGCCACTTTGCTAAGGTGGCTAATGGCTAGTTGATACACAGATGGATCGCCATGACTCATTTTTGCCTACTGTTGCTACTATTGTAAGAGTTACTCACAAAGTTCATGCATGTGCTCAATGGTAGCATGGGTCTCCAATTTTTTTTCATGAGTGGGTTGTGGAGGTGGTGGTTGATACTTCTCTTCTTGGACCACATTTGCAAGAACTTTTTTCTTCATCATCTTCATCCAAGAAGTGGTTGAAGCATGATGGACTGCGATATTAGTGTAGTAGGCTATGTCTCCCCTTTTGCACAATTTTCTGATGAGGCATGGAAAGAGGAGTGTCTTTCTTCCATTTCCATTCTTCTTGAAGCACTTTTCTATTTCTATATAGATTAATTATGAAAGGTTGATATGGAATCTTCCACTTAGAGTAGTTCATGCATGGGTGGAGAAGGTTATGACTTTGCTAGGCCTCACCATTGGATTGAGATGAAAGACCATAATTTTGAAATATGTTCATTTTGCCATGGTGAGCACACCAAACTCCTTATGGTCAACTCCATAGCACCATTGTGTCCATTATTTCTTGACATTTAGATTTGCCTATGTCAGAATTTTTGCAAGAGTTTCCAAAGTTTCAGGCAACCCAAGGGTCTCAAAGATTTCTTTCATTGAGTAGGATATAAATATGTCCTTAATTTTGATCATGGAATTGGCTTGCCTCTTGTTCTAGAAAAGGTATGCCTCTCCCATGTACCACTCCCCATTGGAAGTGATGATGTTCACATGGAAGAGTTTTGTAGTTGAGCTTTGACTTCTAGAGGAGTAAACTTCAAGAAGGATCCAAAGTTTAGCTCCTAAAGCATGGATTTCTGAACCTCTTTGGATGCAATTTCCTTAAGGGAGGCCTTCATCAAGGTGACCTCAAGGTTCAGTATTGGCTTTGGTGCCTCATCTCAATGGGACTGTTCTATTGTGGTCACCTTGAAAATCTATTTAATAGGTTCCACCTTGGGCTTTTCCAGAAGAGGTCTTGTTGCATGGATTTTTGTTGCCTACTCTTGGGGTTGTTCTTGGCCATTTGTCCCTTGGTTGAGATGGTCCTCCCTCCTATGGGTGCTTTCCTTTTGGTGCCATCTATGCTCACAACAATACTAAGCATTAGCATGTGATGTATAGCTTATAACCTTTAGGTACCTTATCTTGTTGGGAAGTTACACTTCGGCTAAGTTATGATCATGGCAGATTGATTATTATAACATTATTTGAGTTAGAAGGTCATCAAAGTTGTTGGAAGGGTTTAACTTTCATAAGTTGATGATTTTAATGTTAGCATATTAATCAAACCTTTGTGGGAATTAGAAAAAATTTTAAAAATTTTTCATTAAAAACCTAAGCTTTGTGGCCTTCATGATGAAGAGCTTACCTCTAACAACTACAAGATTGAAGAATAAGGCTAATCAGACAAATGGTGTGAAATTTATGGGCTTTGGAAGGTTTTGGGCTTGAAAAAAATGCAAAAACTCCCCTCCTCATTTGTGAGAAAATGTGAAAAAAAATTGCTAAGTGTGGTTGCCTAGTAATAGGATTTTTATGTTGTGTCAACAGGATTGCATTGATGTAGTGGCTTTGTAGATGAGATTTCATCAATGGGGCCTGCAACAAAAATTTTTCACATTAAGTATAAGGATGAAACGAAGGAGTTTAAGCATGCAATGAACATTGTTGAAGATCTAGAAATACCGCAAACATGATGAAACAGTGGAAGAGGGTTAGATTATTCAGAAAAAGGAGTTTTGAGTTGGAGAATGAATTTAAAGGAGAAGTGCCATTAAGGAGCGCATAGTTGGATGCAATTGATGGGGAATGTGGAAGGATTTGAATGCACAAATGTCTAAGGATAAGAAACTTAACTAGCCCAACCAAAATAAATGCAAGTGAATCCTCCCCAAAGCAATATCATGCCCTTTTTGACCTTGTAAATCCTCAAAACCAAGGAGTCCATGGGCCCCATGGGTAATTAATTATTATGGAAAGTTAAAAACTAAATCTTATAAGAATCTACCTAAGAATTTTAACATGTCAAAATAAGACATTAAACAAAACATAAAAAAACTGGTAGTGGGATGAGGTATGGATAGCATTAGTGGATGATGAGGAGAGTGGAATGGTATCCATATTGTGGTCACATGAAGTCCCTTATGGATTTTTTGATTAAATAACTTGATAAAGTCCATCCTTAGTCTATATCAAAACCAACCACTTCCAGTGATTTTGTATCAATACTCTAAGATGAACCCCCCTCAAGACACCAGAATGCTTCCATAGATTAATCACCATTCCTAAAGGAGAAGAAAAAGAGAAGTAGGAAGTGAGAAAGGAACTTAGTTATAGGGGACCTTTAGGCATGGATAAGATGTCTTATTAGTCCCATAACCAGTGCATGTAGCCTATTATTGAGTCTAAGGGATGTGCTTTGAATTCTCATCATTTTTTTCTGGATTTTATATTTTTATGATTTTTGGATGAAAACCAAACTATGTAAAAACTTTAACTTCCTGTTATTGGTCAATTGCAAAATGGTAAGGGACCCATGAAAACACTCATGTACTTAGGAGGGTAGTCAAGTATAGAGAGCATCAAATCCCCTTGAAGTCATATCCTTATTAGTCCATTTAATCTTTCCTAAGTTTGGAAACCACCAAGGTCACAAGTTCATTAAAGGTTTATTAAGGAAGGAACCTCATATTTCCAAAACAAGGAACACCACAAATTTTTGTGGATGAGTGGATGATGTGGACTGACTACCTATTTCATGAAAAAAACCATTTCTTAGTTATCAAAACCAAATTTCAAAGATAGAATCCAAACATTAGCAATCAAAAACATGAAGTACAAACCACCATCAATAGCAGCTGCAGTTGCACTGTGTCCTATTAGCAATAAAGGAAAAACAAGAAAAAATAAACATAAGAAAAATTCAAACCAAATAAAGTAAAATATAGAAGAAATTGTAAAATATGTAAGAAAGAGAAAAATGTACTAACAATGTTGTAAAACAAACATGGTGTAAAACAACATGATGTAAAAACAAAAAAGTGTAAAAATTGAGGAGCCACTTTGTATGATCAAAATGAATGGCCATCTCCCCCATGACTGAATTGGAAGGAGGAGATCCAAAATATTGAGCATGCTTCTTCATTTGAGAAGGTGTTGTAGTCACTAGCTCTCTTGGGTTCCCTAAAAGATTTTACTTGTTGCATGTTGACCAGTAGTTTCTTATTTTTGCTTTTAGGTTTGTAGATGAACATGGCCTTGGAAGAAAAGGTTTCATAGATGATATAAGGTCCTTCCCACAATGTTTGAAATTTAGTTCATTGTGGCACATGTATGAGGTTCTAGTAAAGGACCTTATCTCTTAGTTGAAATTTTACCTTCCTTATTTTCATGTCATGGCATTACTTGTTGAATGCTTTGTGCACTTCATTCAAGGATAGGGCCTAAAACACCATAAAATTTTAGGACTCTCATGCTTCAGCAAAGTCTCAAAATTTAGGCAAGGACTTCCACAAGTGCAGGGTCATGACAGTTCAGCAGGAAAATGTAGACACTGAGGATGGACTGTCCAGTCCAGCAAGTTTTCTATTTCTAGAGCTGATAGGCCCACTAGACTCTCCAGCTGGCCCAACTAGACAATTGACTCGGTTGACAGTCTATTTAGAAACTATGCTAGGAGTTGCCGAAAGTGTTTGGGATGAGCAAAAGAGTTCGACAAGTTTTCTAGTGAAGAAGTTTGCTATGCTACGCTATGCTATGCAACATAGCAAGCTTTGAAAGATAGCTACTCAAGCATCAAAGTGTGAAGTGACAAAGTTATTACAAAGAAAAGTTAGGATTTAGTCAATGCATGGTGCTATGCTATGTAGCATAGCACAACATAACAGAGGAGTAGAAAGGCCCATCTTGCTGAGTGATTCCAACAAGAAAATGACACTTTGAAAAGATTTCAGCCTCTAAAACTCCTTGCCCCACTTAGCCCTCAGGCCTTGAGAAAAATTTCTTGCTAGAAAATAGTGGATTGAACAAAAAAGCAAGATACACTAGCTACTATGCTGTGCTATGCTACATAGTGTCACACAACATAGCAATAATGCAAAAGTAGGAAAAGTGTTTCAAGCATGAGTTCAACAATTTCAAAAGCTCTTCGGTGTGAAGAACGAAAGTTGCAAACAAATGCTCTTCAGCCCCTGTGCAAATTTTAGTTGAGACCAGTGGCTACGCTATGCTATGCTACATAGTGTAGCATAGTGTAGCAAGCAGCCACTCATGCTACGCCAATGTGTTCAATAGCGTGAATAGTGCAACACTGGTACAAAAGTAGCAAGATGTCTTCAAATAGCTCTAGAACTCGTGGATAGCAATTTTTCTCACTTTGGCATCTCCTTAGGAAAATTAGCAATTCCACTCCACTTCGCATATCCCTGGTCAACTCCCAAAACATTGTTCCTATGCTTGACCTTGCTTGCAAGAGTAGGGAAGACATAGTCCTAGACCATAGGTTCCATTTTGCTCACATGGTTAGCACATTGGATCTTGATACATGCAGTTCCAGCGGTATGGTCACAGCGTAACAAAGTTCGCATCCAGCTTCACACATCTACATGGTACGAGCATGTTAGCATCTTGTGGGGTCTAGGACACATGGCATCTAGACCAAATTTCTCTCTTGCTCCTGGCCCTATAAATACCCTAGCAAACAATGCTCGAAGGGTTGGTTTTCTTATGTTGGCAAGAGCAGCTGGCTTGTTGGCTTTTCGTGTTTGCTAGTTGGCTTCTTGATTGGCTTCTTGGCAAATAGAGTTGGATTTTTGGTGTAGCTGGCTTTTAAATTTTCTTTCAGAAGGCATAGTTGGCATTTTCTTGAGCATTCTAGTTACCTTCGAGTTCTCTGGTTGGCTCCAAACATCCCTTTATGAGTTAAGCATTTTGACATTCTAGCAAATAGATCAACAAGTAGAAGAACTGCAACTATACCGCTTAGTGTAAGCAGTGTCTTTCCAGCGTTGTGTAACCTGTTGTATACCTTTCAAATAGGGCAAAGAATCAAATCTGCGACCTTGGGGCAATGCACTTTCTCACCTAAGTTTGTCTTGCTATTTCCTTATTATAATTGTTATTTTGCACTATTTTTGCCATCTTGCATTTATCGATCATCGATTTATCTCACATGTCTCGCTTCCAGAACAAACGTTTACATAAGGTTAAGATACACTGATTAAGTCCCTGTCTAATTAACCAGACCGTTCAAGGTGCCCAGCTTTCGTTTCTCTCCAGCATGGCCCTTGCATGGATCCAAGGTTAAACTATTCACCCAGTAACCTCTTAGTGTTCCAGCCACTAACATTTTCGGTTGCTATAGTTTTTGGAGCTAGAAGGAGGGCCTTTGGTGCCTTTTTCATGTCCTACGGGTAGTCCTGCATGCTCTCTATACCCCGTCACGCACTAGTGTAAACATGACACCCTTTTTTAGTATTTATGCATCGTGTGGTGTAGATTGGTCATGATGATGGTTCCTTTGGAACCCAACAGGACGAAAAGCCTCCCATCTCCCATTGATTTCTGTGTTTCTAGTTTGCGATCTCCCCTTTTACCATGCAAGATGATTTCGACAACAACTGTTGTTTCCACCTCGAGCCTTGAGACTCCTTTGTCAGCCCAAAGCACCATAGGTGCTGAGCAGCCACCCAGCTCGGTGCTGGTTCCTTGCCAATCCCTTAGGATTCGACATTTGTCACCCGATTTCTTGGCATAAGAAGCAGAGAACTTCGACTTTATCTATGCAAAGATCCAGGTAAATATACCCTTGGATTGCTAAGAACTTGAGCACAAATGCAATTTTGAGTTCCTTCATCAGAATAGGAGGGAATTTGTCCCTACCCCTAAAGTTGCCATCCCCCTGACAGAGATGTATCAGTGGATCCTTGATCAGCTGCTACAAGTCAGTAAGCCTAGGGAGCGGGACACGACATCTCATTATGATGAAGCGTTCCAAGATGGACAGGAAGATCTGGACTCCCAATCCAAGGGGGATGGCCAGATTTACCCTATGACCATCCCTCTCACTATGACCTTTAGGTCAAACATTCTTTTTGTGATAGCTTCCTTTTCTATCGCCAGGAATCTGCCTCAATCTACGCTTTCATCAGCCATGGGTAGCCATCCTGCACCCTCAGCGTATCAACATGCACCTCCCTTAGTTTCATACCTAGGCACTCTACCTCCTCATTTTTCCCATCTTTGTATCAAGCACCGGTCAAGGCTACATTGCCTTACGTGCATACTGCATCTGCCTCATAGTTGCATGGGGTCTACACTCCTATTCCATCATCTACACCTATCCCACCATCAGCGGCAGGCTCTGCCCCAACCACGTGGTGGATCCCAGCCACTTCACTTTCTGTCTCATAGCCCCACCAAATACTACATTACCGTCCCATTAGGCATGCAAATGACTAACCCTACTACACCACCAGTGGCCATTGCTCTGATAGTATCGCCCATTAGGTGGTGGACCTCACAAGTAACACCCTTTGCAAGGACAGCCCTAATGGCACCCCCTATGAGCTAGGTTGCTACCCCTACTATGCCACCAACGATGGTTACTCATGCAACCTCACAATCATCTGCATCATCTTCAGGTCTAGATTAGGCATTCCAACTTATCCAGACCCTCATTGAAGAGATCAAGCATCTCAAAGCCACCGGTTTTGACACGGTGCAAGTCATGGATTTCTACCATGACGACCCCATCAGTCCGGTTGTTCCTATGCTTGAGTTACGCCTTGGGATGCCACTCCCCCACTTCACAAAATATAATGGGGAGGACGACCCTAATGTGCATTTGGTCACATTTAGATATGAGTCTTTACTGTTACAGTAGTGGCTGCATACCATTATTCGTGTCTTTGCTATGTCTTTGGCAGGAAAAGCTTTAGATTGGTACCACGTGCTCCTATGCACCTCCATCTCAACACTGGAGGAGCTCCTAATCCAGTTCGTGACTCGCTTCAAGTATAACTTGAAGCCTAAAGTCATGCTAGATTAGTTGATGGGAGTTAAGCAAGACTCACTGGAGTTGGTACAAAAGTTTATATAGCGGTGGAGTGCCATCTTGAATGAGATCCGTGAACCTATCGTGGAGGCCCATTTGTTGGCCATCTTCAAGGGGGCGGTAAATGATTTTATCAAATCCAAACTATATTACCTAGCCCTGCGCTCTCATAGTCAAGCTTTTGCCGAGACAAAGAGCATTCAAGATGCAGCCAAAGCCTGTAAGGATTTGGCCTATGTCGCATACAAGAATGCATATATCAAAAAAGACAAAGACAAGGGCAAAGTTGTAATGGACACGGTGGCCGCTGTGGCAAATGAGACAAAGCCCAATAGCAATAATAATAAGAAAGTAGTCACAACGGCAACTAACCCCGCACCTAGCCCAAGTAATGTTGCACAACCCTCCACATCGACACCAGAAGCATCCACCTTGGCTAAATCCAACTTTGAGCGTAAAGATCGCTCTAAATACACACCATTGCCGGTCAAGCCTTTAGAACTTCTGAAGCAATTGTTTGGGGCTGGGTACATCCAACATAGGCAGATGTCCAAGGAGGCAACTAAGTGGCATCAATGGTACTATAAGCTCCTTAGGAATCCCTCCTTGGCTATGACCAATGAGCCGCCAGTTCCTAAGAACTTCAGGCTGGAGCGGTTTTGTGACTACCATCAACTCTGTGGTCATGACATGGATTACTATCTAGCCTTAAAATATGACATCCAATGGATGATTAATTAGGGGAAGTTGGTTCTAGATGAATGAAACCCTGTCTACCCTAAAAATCAATCTATGCATGTTTATAAGGACCCCCTCAATGCTAACGATGCGGGGTACATTATCAACATGATTGGCATAGACAGTAATCTAGAATCACTGCAGTGACTATTTGTGGTTCATGCACCTCAACGTGGCGTAGCAACACCAACAACTGAAAATAAGATGTTGTAATGACCATTTGTTCTCAAAGTTCTTCCTCGGACATCTACCCCTACACCCTTCATATTCAAAACTGCACCATCACCCACACTAACACCACAAACGTCATTCTTCATTAGGGGGCCAAAACACCCAATTGCCCCCATTCTACAAAGCCAAGATAAGACTATATCACAACCTTCTCATTGAAGGAAACATGAGGAGCGTTTGATGAACGAAAATGTCAAGGAACGTACTGCCCTAGGTCCTTCCAAGCCTACCCCTTCATCCTTCGTGTCTACGCTTCCCTCATCACCAAAATTTAATGCCACTATGTGCGCACGATCATTTCCACCTTGCCCAAAAAGGCCTAGCCCCAAACTTGAAATCGCCCCTTTTTGAGAAATTCGTTTTCTAGGATGGATGGAGGAGGAGAAGGGCAGTAAGCAACCAGAAAGTGGACAAAACCTTCTAGATGCCCTTACTCAAGTCAAACAGGCTTTGAAATAGAAGAACACAACCTTGGGCCTGTATGATCTGGTAATGACCTCCACTGCACACCACAAGGCCTTGGTTCGCATGTTAATGTCCATACCCGTTGACAAAAACATGCCAAAAGAGGAGGAAGCAATCCATGCGATCATGCTTCCTTCTACGCCCGAAGAACCATGGCCATGTTAGTTAACATTCCATGATGAGTCCATTAAGGATGACCCTGAAAAGGGTCAGGTGACGATAACACCCCTATTCATCACAATTCAGGTTAGTCAACACAAGATCCGAAGAGTACACGTTGATGACGGGGCTACTACAAACATCATCCCATTCCCCATAGGGGATAAAATAGGGTTGGTGGACCAAATCAAACCCATGACAACGTCATTTCTAAAGTCATTTAGTGGAGCACGGGTAGTGGTGAAAGGCACTGTCCACATTAACTTTGTGGTAGGGGACCAGTTCCCCACAAATGCAACATTCATCATGGTAGAAGAGATGCCTAGGTTTAACCTGATCTTAGGGAGGTCATGGTTAGCCCAAATTAGGGCTGTCTCTTCATCCATACATTAAGAAATCCATCTACCTTATGCGGGCAGGGAGTGGATATTTACGGTGACGAAGTGGCTACCTAGGTGATAAATAATGTTGACATGGAGCAAGGTTTAGAAGTGATAACTTCTGAGAATGAGCGCCCATTTCCACTGAAGCGACTTCTTTGGCAAATGAGCCAGTCCAAAACACCAACTCAGAAAATGAAACAACGTGGGCCGAGTTACCTTTTCAAGTGGTAGATAATGACATAGAAGAATACCGCAATGAAGCCCCTCGGCCCTACAAATCACCAAGCCCATGATGGGCTAGAAAGTAATTGTGCAGATGATTGTTACTCGTGTAGCGTAACAACTCCACTTCTCCTTACCCAATTAATGCTCTTTATACATCTATTCCTTATTTACTTTACATTCACTCGTCTACGCTAAGTGTCTAACTCATTCTTTAAACTGTTCACATCACATCCACTGTTTACATTACACAATGGCCCACTAAGGCCTAAAACTAGAAAAAGTTTTCCTTACCATCATCCAAAAGCCCGAAATGGCTTAAAACTACCAATGGCCCGAAATGGCCTAAAACTAGCGATGGCTCGAAATGGCCTAAAACTAGCGACGACCCGAAATGGCCTTAAACTAGCATTACGACCTGAAATTGCCTAAAACTAAAACAAGATGCTCCTAACAAATTTAATGCATAAAAAATAATATATGTAAAATAAAATAAAAATAAATACAACACGTAATTCAAAGTAAAATAAATCTCTTCGTATTCATTTTTTCTTTCATAAATCAATAATGTTTGTAACATTCTTTGCGGGAATTCAAATAAAATATTCGGCTACTATGCTATGACCCTTCGCCTACTCCATTGTCCCCTGCTTCATTAGGCCTTGTATTTTCATTTGGATTCTACACCATAGGAAAAATGAAATAGTTAGCTAAAGTCACCATAAGGACTCAAATAAAACGAAGTATCACTATGCTAAAAGGTAACTGACCCAAGATGGCCTTGCACCTATTTTGGGGGGTATCCGATCTAGGCCTGCTACCAGGCACTGCAAGATCTTCTCTTCTATGATACTGGCCCAATTCCTATCTCCCAAGTTAGCGCTTGTTGCAACTTTTTCCTTTTCTATGGATGTCCATCTCAGTGGTCCTGGAGAAAAGGCGGTAGCGATAGTTTCACCCGTGGGAAAGGCTACTTCCCTTTTGGGAGATTTGCTCATTGTCACTTGTTGCATGAACCTATTGTAAGTACCAAAAGTGCTAATAATGTCAACAAATACCTCGTAAGTATTCAACTTAACTAAGGCATCCCTGTATTGGTTATGGTAGGTGGCACGTTCTAGCTTATACATGTATTTATGGTTTTTCTGTGCCTTCCCCTACTCGTAAACCTTTGCATTATAGTCCTTCTAGTCTTGGTTCTTCTAGGCTAATAGGTCCATTTGCATGCACTATTCTATTATCTCACGACTGGCCTCATTGTTGCACCGCACGGTCGTCCAATACCTTGCATAGTTAATGACGATCGTGTGCCAACTGCCATCATTGGTGTCTCGGGCCAACAAGAATTCATTCCTGGATCAAAGATCTCCCACCTCGGTGGTTAGGTTGGCCTTCTCCTTCTCAAGCCTCTACACCTGTTTCTAGAGGTTTTCGTTCACGCATCTGCATTCCCACAAGGAGCGTGCAAAGTACAGTGCACATTGGCTCGCTACGTCATATATGCAATGGGGTACTCCAATGGAAATGCAGGCACGACGTCGACCTCAATCGCTCATTTGGGATCCCACTTGAGATGGGAAGTTGCTAACCACATATACAAAGGCATTAGTAACAGTGGCATAGTGGCCTCCTCTTCATTGACAGAGACCTCCTCCTCACCAGCCAAGGCCCTTTCTTTTATAGCAGGGGCCCCTTCTTCATAGGCCGGGGCCCCCTCCTTTGTAGCCAGAGCCTCCTCGTTTGTGCTAGTCGCCCCTATTGTAGGGGCTGCTACCTCTTCTTCCTCAGCTGATGAAGCATAATAGCAGTAAGCAGAAAACATCAAATTAAAGTAGTTGCTATGCTATGCTACGCTACGCTACCTAGCATAACACAGCATATTGAACATTAGCAAATAAACAAACCAAAAACATACCAATCGGAGTTGCACTTTTGAAGTTTGAGCTGCAGCTTCTTCCCTCTTCTCTCATCTATGTAAGAAGGTTCCTCAACTGGAAGGGACCTCTTGTGTTGCAATTTAGTTGTCACCATCTCTGCAATGAGGTGTTCCCTTCTTGTCGCACTGCAAGTGGTAGTAGGGGGTGCCTCTTCCAAGCTGTCCTGGGCCTGAAAGTTGCATGTTACCTAATTCCTAGTTGTCATTGAAAATGATTCCCTAATAGCTTCTGGGGGTTCTTGAGATTGGATGGTACGAAAGACTTAGCAGATCCACAGTTTGGAAACCTAGCCACAATCTTATAGTACCCAGAGTTAATTCTTGCAAACTACCAAGAATTTCGTGAAATGCCACAAGTAGGCTATGAAGAAGGCATGATGCATGTTGAAATGGGACTCAAGCTTCCCATGGAGCTTGACCATTTCAACCTGCATGCCTCTGCAAAGATGCTTGGCCCAATTATAACGAGTCCCCTCTTCCTTGACGTCTCTCATTATTTGAGCCTACTCAATCCCAATGATTTCTCCTTGGGATAGTAGCTTGGGGAAGGCATGGGCATGGAAGACAGGGTAAACTATTTTAGCCACCCATAGCCTAACTTTTTCCATATAGATCCCCTTTCAGTCCTTGGCTTCCCCTAGCCACTCCTTGATGTGCCCCTGATTGTGTGCATCTTCCTTGGATTTTTCTCCCATAGGGAGACCATCAGAAGGGATGCCAAAAAAATCCGCAAACAACTGGTCATTGACCTCAAACACCACATGCACACCATGAACACGCGTGTGGAAGTAGTCTACCTTTTCGAAGAAGGAGTCGGCTAGGGCAAGCATCTTGGCAGGCGAGACATTCGAGTTAATAACCAAAAATAAGTCCATAAGCCTAGCCTCCTGAAGGTTATGGACAAGCGTGGTTGGGGTCCCATTGTAGAGCCAACAGTAGGTCTCCTCCACCTCCCCATACTTAAAAAGAGGGTGGTCTCATTGCGCCTGGAGGAAATCATAGTTACCTCCTGGGATTTCTCCTTAACTAAAACGATTCATAAAAAAAATAAACCAAAAAAAGAGAGAGGGTTAGTGAAAGGTAAACATCACTTAAACATGTAACAGTGAATTCAAACTTTAGCATACCAGGTTTAAATGACATGGAAAATGGTGGGAAATCCACCAACATGTTTTCGATGGTGAATGGCCTAAGGGATGTCCACTCCCTATCCAACCAACTGGTTTCTTTACACTTCCCATAAAATTGAGAATACTGGGTTGGATATGTTCTAAACTCACCTCCAAATTGGCCTATTACACCGATGCACACATTCCTAGTGGAGGAAAATTCCCGCAGGGCCATCTGTGCCAATGCCAAGCCATCTGTGTCATTGTGGAGATCACTATTGTCAATAAAAAACCTGGCAACACATGGAAAATGCATATATACACTGTTAATACCTATGTCTAGTGTAGAATGGATTACACAACAAAATACCTTCGTAGAACTCACCCGTCGGCATAATAAATGGTTCCAGGTGGGTTCTAAAAGCAGGTGCCCATGTGACGGGCAATAAACAACGTGTTGTATAAGTGATAGCACTTATAGTCAAGCATCTCCCAAATCCAACTTAAGCATCTCAAGCTTTTTGGATGCTAGTTGGAACCTTTTGCTTGCTCGCCCCTAATTGACCCATCAGTCAAAAATTTTAGAATACCCCAGTTTGCCCCAGGCAACAGGGTTTTTGTAATTGCGGCTGTTGTGTCCGTTGACAAGTGTGATCAAACAATCACATTAAAATGCTAGAGGAGGAACTGTAAGAAGTCCCGTGCGCCCTCCCAGAACCAGACCTCCTACCGCTCCACATGTGCATGGGGAGGAGGCACATTGGCCACCGATGTTGTAACACAGCACAAGACTCCCACAATCTCCAGAACAATCAGGATGGGTTTCAACATGACCCTGCATAATGAAGCATGAGGCATTAGCACTATATATAAGAGAAGTTTACATGTAGCGTAGCATAACCCTCTGATTACATGTAGCGTAGCATGACACTTTCTTTACATATATTGTAGCATGACCCCCCCAATCGCAAATCTTTCTTTAAAAAAAACCAAAATTGAATAAAAATAATGGGCAACATAGCAACGCAAGACTTGTAGCGTAGCATAGGCATCAACCCCCGCATAATGTAACAACATCTAAATGCAAACGCATGACACGTAGAAATGCTAGCAGATGAACACAATACAATGATGTGCAACACATTACTATGACAAGCATGGCAACATGGAAAACTTAACAAAAAATAGATTCAGCAACGTAGCAGTATTGCAGATTCAACAACGTAGCAATGTGACGAACCTAAAGACTTTATGATGTACTAGCATATTGCAATAAAAACATTACAAAATGTAGACAAGAAAGAATTCATTATGCTACAACCATACTTTTGCTGTGCAAAATAACTTGCACTGTACTACATTAAACACGTGTCCCATTTGTCAAATCTTGCAGCTGGCCAAACTATCCTGAGGACGACACACTACGCTAACCATGTGCTACGTTGTCTAGACTCGTCTAAACCCCCGTGATAAAGCAGTTGCAACAATGGCAGCCAAGGCGATATCGCATGCAGCTATAGCATAACGTCCGTATAGTCGCTGTGGCCAACTAGCAACAGCGGTAGTGTAGCAGCCAAAACTGTGACCAAGATAATGGCAAAAGACACGAATTTCAATAATAATGATTGCTGAAGTCTGAAAGACAAAGGTGATGTAGTAACTTATGGAGAAGCAAGAGTCTGCTCTCGCACTTCAACATGTGCTTGGGACAGGCTCCCCAAAGTGTCTTTGACTTCATTCACCATAGCGAGCCCTCGGTGCTTGCATTTGCCTTTGGGTGCCATTGTTTTGCTTGCAAGTTCTCTATCAACTACAACGCTGCACTGCTTCGCTCTCTTCGGCATAACAACACTATGCTCTGGATGTGGGCTCTACACTCTGACAACAAAAATGATAAGTTTACCATGGGTAAACCCCTATTTATAGCCAACATGGTGTATAGAACTTGCCATTTTTGCACCTCGGGTAATGTGGGATGCCCCGTATAGCGTAGCACTTTCACGTCACAATCTTGCTCTAGTGTAGCATCGTTGTTTGCAGCATAATAGATGGGGCCTAACCGAAAATTTTGTCCCACCTTAAATTACTAACCTACCTTTACGAAGCCTACATACTGTGGTCCACAAAGACCTTAAACTAGTGAAATTTTACAAAGCCTACCCGTTGGCGGTCCGCAAAGACCTTAAACTAGTGACCTTTACAGACCCACCCATTAACGGTCTACAAAGACCTTAAACTAGTAACCTTACCCTTACAACCCATTAATGATCTGCCATGACCTTAAACTGGAAAAATTAATGACCCTAGCATGTTCAAACTTGTTCACGGTCCGCTAAGACCTTAAACAAGTAACCTACAAACTTGGCCGAATAGTAAAAAATTATTTCATGTTCCATTATTGCTTTGCAAATACTTATTATCACNAAAATTATTTCATGTTCCATTATTGCTTTGCAAATACTTATTATCATGCACTATAGCTACAAATAGGTATCACTTGACTTGGCTTCCTCTTATTTTGGTAGGTTAAACAAGATGGCCATGCAGTATGATCTACGCTCACTTTTAACCTTGACCGGTGCTCATGGTAAGCTTGCAAGATATCTGAACTTAGAATCAATAGACTGGGATGCATGTACTGATAACATTGTAACATCCATAGAAACATCCCTAGATTGGCCTAAACATTTGGTCCAAGCCTTAGACTTAGAGGCCAGGGATATGACTGAGGACCCTATCATTGAAGCACTAGTAACGACATCCAAGGGGAAATAAAAACACTAAAACTAAGTTCCCTCCTAGATCAAAAAATGCAAAAGGATGTATCCGGAGTCCTTTAAGATAACATCAAAGTATTCGCATGGTCCTACAATGACATGCAGGGCTTAGACCCATGGCTAATACAAGATAACATTGTATTGGACCCATGTGTCAAATCGGTTAAATAAAAGGCTTGAAAAATTAAACCAGAAATCGCACTAGCTGTACGTGATGAAATCATTAAGCTATACCAAGCAGGCTTCATTCATGCAGTCGATTACTCAGAATGGGTATCAAACATCGTTTTAGTCTCTAAGAAAATGAAAGGTACACGAATCTATATAGACTTTCGAGATCTCAACAAAGAAACGATTAAAAATGACTTCCCATTTTCAAGTATCGACCAACTCATTGACACTATGGATGGTCATGCTTTATTATCCTTTATGGATGGGTTCTCGGGTTACAATCAAATTTGCATAAATCCAAAGCATCAGTTGACAACTATGTTCATGACCCCTTGGGGAACGTTTTGTTACACTATGATGCCCTTTGGTTTAAAGAATGCCAGAGCAACCTATCAATGAGCCATGACCTACATATTTAGCAACTAACTTTTAGAAAGACTCAACAACTATGTGGATGACATAGCATTCAAGTCTAAGGTAGCTATCAATCATCCCATAGATCTAGAGGTAGTCCTCAAGCGTTGTCATAGGCATGATTTGCGTCTTAACCCAAAGAAATGTGTTTTCAGTGTTAAAACAAGGTGCATGCTAAGTGGATCCTAACAAAGTTAAGGCCATCATTAACCTAACACCCCCTACTAACGTTAAAGAATTATGCAGGTTGCAAGGTAGAATATAGTTAACCAGAAGGTTTATAGCAAGGTTGAATGACAAGTTATACCCCATGTAACACTTACTAAAGAAAGGGGTTAACTTCGAGTGGACAACCCAATGTCAAAAAGCCTTTGATAACTTAAAGAAAGAGCTTTTATACCTCCCAACTATTTACCCACCACAGAGAGATAAGCCTTTTTACATCTACCTTGCCACCTCGGACACATCTATCATAGCACTGTTATGCCAAAAAAGAGAAGATGACTCTGAACTCCTAGTCTATTACTTGAGCCATGCATTAATCGCATATGAAGCCAAATACAATGAAGTGAAAAGGAATTGTCTCTCCCTAGTGTTCGCATTAAAGAAGTGGAGACACTACCTATTCCATAGCCAAGTGAACGTTATATGCAAAAGTAACGTACTTCAGGCTATCACCAAAAACTTATGTGAAAGTAGTAGGATAGCTTGATGGAAAGCTATTATGGTGGAATTCAATTTACACTATGTAACCCAATCATTGACGAAGGGATAAGCTATAGCCATGCAACTTACTGTCTCACCCGTCGATGATCGGGCAACCATAGAACCTGAATTCCTCAATGAACACGTTAGCAGTGTCAACCCTGTGCCATTGCATTTTGAGGCAACTTTACATTTCGACAACGCCTCAACCACACGAGGTGGTAGTGTTGCCACCGTCATTATGTTCCCCTCAGGAGACATGCAACCTTTTGCTTACCGCTTCATGTTCCTTTATACGAACAATGTAGCTGAGTACGGAGGAATCCTTAGGGGCCTCCTAGTAGCTTAGCAATTAAAGATTTAACATTTGGAAATCTGAGGTGATTCTCAACCTGTTGTCAATCAAATCACTGAAGTCTACACTTGTAAAGATTTGCACTTACAACCTTACTGTGATTTGGCCCAAAACTTGTTGAAACAATTCACCATGATAGACATCTAGCATATGCCACACAGCGAAAACACTATAGTCGATGCCTTAGCTACGCTAGCGTTAAACATGCCTCCACACTTGTTTGCAACTTTACTTGCTTTAATAATAGAATGCACAGACCCTATCACCCAAGAAGTACACGTGGCCTTTGTAAGCACTACCAACACCCAAGAGTGGTACGCTAATGTGAAAGCCTACCTGCAGCATTGTGAACCCCCACACTGCTTGACATCTACCCAAAAGGATGCAATCCATAAGTGAGCATAGCAATATGTCCTCGTGGGAGATAATACCTTATGTAAGCACTCCTTTGATGGAATACTGTTAACTTGCATTGGTGGGGAGGAGGCACAAAAAATTGTTGGCGAGGTCCATGAAGGACTATGTGGAGGACACATAGCTCCCAGGGCCATGGTAGCTAAGATCAGACACCTAGGGTATTATTAGCCTTGCATGGAATGAGATTGCTTTGCTAAAGTCAAAACGTGTGACACGTGTTAATGTCATGCAAACCTTATACACATGTCACCTACTGAGTTGTACCCTACGTAGATCACTTGGCCATTCCAACGATGGGGACTAGATATCATAGGACCCATAACACCTAAGTCTTCCTTAGGGCATAGCTTCATCATTACTGCCACCAAGTACTTTACGAAGTGGGTAGAGGCTATCCCCCTTAGAAAAACTACATCTCAACAGGTTTGCCACTTCATCTTAGAAAACATTGTAACAAGGTTTGGTCTTCCTATAACTATTATGACAGACAATGGACCATAGTTTAGTAGCACGGAAACCAAAACCATTTGTAGAAACCTTGGTATTAAGCAATCCATTTCATCACCATATTACCCGCAAGCAAATGGTCATGCAGAAGCAACAAACAAGGCCATCATCAACTTGCTTTAAAGAATGCTTAGCAATAGCAAGAGGCGATGGCATGAGTAAATCCTAAATGTGTTGTGGGACTACCATACGACATGCAAGACGGCTACAGGTAAGACTCCTTATAGCCTAGTTTACGGATCTAAGGTAGTGTTACCTATTGAATTGCAAGTATCATCACTACGGATGATCCTTTCGAGCATCGTAAATGAGGCCCAGAACAACGAGTCAAGGACCATCGACCTTGACTCCCTAGAGGAAGAGTGTGCACATACGCTGGGTCGTATCAAATGGTATCAGGACAAATAGTGGCAAAAGCATCATGAATACCTACATCAACGATCAATTAAAGAGGGTGACCTAGTCCTGAAAGCTGCCCTTGAACATGTAGACAAGTTTTCAGCAAACTGGGAAGGTGCATTCGTAGTCACAAAAGCCTACGAGAATGGAGCCTTCAAACTCGCAGACATGGATGGTAGAGAGTTTGAAAATCCTATGAACCACTTATACGTGAAGCCATACTACATCTAACGCAAAAGCAAGGTAAGCATCCATAGTCCAGTATGACTATAAATTGGCATCCATAGTCTGCTATAACTATAAACTGACATCCATAGTCTGCTATGACTATAAATTAGCGTAGACAGTCTGCTATGACTATGAACTGGCATAGAACATCCTCTATGATGTTAAACTAGCACAGATGGTTTTCTACAACCTTAAACTAGCCCATCCATCATCTACTACGATGATAAACTAGCACAACGGTTTGCTAGGACTTTAAACTAGCAAAACGGTATGTTAGGACCTTAAATTAGTGCATTGCGGTCTGCTGGGACCTTAAACCAGTATACCATATGGTCTACCATGACCTTAAATTGGGTTTGTGACATAATGTTCACAACTCGCATTCGGCACCACTCAAACAAGTGAGCATGCACAGTGTCGGCATGGGGTGGGGTGTTGTAGTTTCAAAACGCGGTTCATGATGAAAAAAGAACACCCTCTGGAACATATGTGATGCCACTACCCTTGGCATCTTACTGATCCTCTGGAGATGTCATCTGACATCTTGCTGACTTTCTGGAGTTGCCACTACCACAGCCCATTGCCCTGGCAGTAGCTTCCATTTTCAGCACCTACTGCTGGAGTCTCAGCACTATTGTGGCCCAGCCACAAAGTTGCTATCCTCCAGCCCTTGCCATCATCTAAGGTTAAAAGACCTTTAGCTATTAGGCCTCTCACCTTACAGTTGAATTTCATGAGGTTTACCTTGGGCGGAGACTCTTAAGCACTCACATCACCATAACTCCTAGCTCCCTCGGTGCTGACTCCTTCAGCCTGTTGTTGCCAGAACCGCTGCTGGCCTTCTTGCTTTGGACGTTGCATGCCTCAACAAAAATTCCTACCACTTCAATGATGTCTAAATCAAGTAAGATATTTGTCTAACTATATTTCATGGTTATATTTCTCTAGTCTTCTGTCTATTGCACTTGTAGGATACGGGCCGAGATGGTGTCGGTCAGGGATGTGTTTCGCCAAGATGACAAGAAACGACATTGTTTCGAGGTGACTGCTCTGACTAGCTTATCAACTTGGAAGTGCACATCCTGCCCTTCCTTTTAACTTTCGTCATCTCATTTCTCACACCCATAGTTTCCCTTTTCACATCTCTTTTACAAGCTTTCTTGACGTGTGTAAAGCCCTCCCATATGCTCAACCGCAAAGTCCATGATGTGCGTAACGCAACTTGTCACATGGGAAGCATTTGTAGGCCAGACAAAGTCCCATATGAATGTAATGAAACTCATCTCAGGGAAGAAACACCTTGTACTGTCTGAAATCGTCGATGTAAGGCTGGAGGAAAAATGTACGTAGAAAGATCTCCAGAGAGACATAGATGACCCCCTTCGCGTGAGGGCAAGTTGGAAAAATGAAGGCAAAGTGCCTTGGATGGTTTGCATGCAGATCAACCAAGGACTTTCCCGAGCATACGCTATTGCCTATGTTGGGGTTATTGTCACAAATGTAAAATAAGGAAAATAATGTAACGCAAAGTAACGTAACAAAAAGTAACGAAACATAAGAAGATGTAATGAAACGTAAACTTAAACAGAATGTATGCAGGAACATGTAATGAAATGAAACAATGCAAACAATAAATTAGAACAACACAATGGATGGCAAATAATGAACAAGGTTGTATTACTCAACAAGATGTACATCGGTCAAAATATAGTTGCGTTGCAAGTTGAACGTTAAGCTCTGATGTGAAATGTTTACAGGCGCTGGGAATCATGTGCATTCGGGCTCAGGATTGTTTGCTTTTCTTCTTTGAATTTTTTTGCCAACCCCATTTGTGTCCATGAACAAGGTATTTATACATTTTTCCAGGCTTGGGAATAGGATTCGTGAATGAGATCAATGGCTGTGTGATCTGAGAAAAATGGATCGCATGACAGGTGTACATGGGCAGACTACATTTTAGACCAGATACACTGTATCTTACAATGCAAGCTGGCTTACACCCATGGAAGCAACGTCAGAGCTTGACAAGCTCACAGATGGTGAGGCTTACAATGAAATTTACAATGAATTCCAAGAGGGATTGACTCCGGCTTGCTTGAAACTTCATGGCCTCTTGAATTGACTGCTGCAGAATGTTGATTTGAGTGGTTTGGTGGCTGTTTGAGGCATCTCTGCTTCACCAAGGCTCCCAACGTGAGTTGATTTGGTCTTGGCGTGTCTTTAGTGTGCATTTGGAGTGCTTTTGTCTAGGCGTGAATAGTACTCACATTGATGAATAGTATTCACACTAATGAATAGTACTCACGTTGATGAATAGTGTTCACGCTGAGGAATAGTACTCATGTTGATGAATAGTGTTCACGCTGATGAATAGTACTCATGTTGATGAATAGTGTTCATGTTGATGAATAGTGATCATGTTGATGAATAGTGCTCAGCGTGACCTGGGTGTGAGTTGGGCATGAGCTAGTTAGAATGGTTCATTTCGCACCAAATCTTGATTTTCGAGGCCTATCCTTCAAGTGTAACTGTTGCCTGGGGCTTGTATGAGAAGAACCAATGATCTTTGATCTATGATGTCCATGGGGTCATGGAGACCTTTTCCGTGTATTTTGCTCTTTGACCTTTTTTGTTTTTTGTTTTGCATTTCTTTTTGGTCCCTTTGAAGGAGCTTGCTTTTTTGTGCCGTATTCATGCTCATGCGCTTGTGTTTGTATCATGTGTTGTGCATTGTGTTCTATGCTACAACTACTTAGGAATCATAGTGGACAACAGTGCATCAAGTGTTTTGGGATGAATATTGTATCAAGGGACTATAATTGAGTAGGGTAAAAGGATTGTGATGATGAATGGGGAATGAGGCAGGAGTTGGAAATGTACTTATGAACATATTGATTAACCTAGTTATGAGCGTCAGGAAGAATGTGATACCTTGTCTTCATAATGGAATGCATCTGTGTACAAATGCCTCAAGTGTGTGATCCTGTAAGCACAACTCCAAGGGGACAAGGGAACCACAAATGATTTAGTGAGCTAAAGCACTTTAAACTTGAACATAGCCAATGGAATGAAGTCATCATGTGGAATTTCAAGGAAAACAAAGTCTTCAAACAACATCAGTTTCATTAGGACCTATGTGGCTAGATCATGCAGTAGGTTTTTAGTGAGCACACACAGCCGATTGTAGCAACATGTCTTTTCAAATAACGCCAGGTTGCTGATGGAGTCACCAATTTATAGTCTTAGCGGACTGTTGTGGATTAGTTTCACGTCATAATCCTTTGGATGTTGCCCATTTATCGTCGTAGCAGACGATGCATTGCTAGTTTATAGTTGTGGCAGACTATGAAGTGGCAAGCTAGTTTATATTCTTAGAAGACTCTGATGAACAAGCGTGGTAGTTTAATGTCATACCAGATAGAGTTTTGTGGTGTCAGTTTATTGTCATGACGTCAGGATGTTCTATGGTGCTAGTTTTAAGTCATAGCTCCAGGACTGTTCTTACCTTGCTTTTGGAAGGTGTAATGCCGTTGCATGGTCATGCTATGTGCTTGCAAGATCCTATAAAAGTCAAATAGAAAGAAAAAAAAATTAAGCAATACTTGTTGTAAGCAGGGTTAAATGTGAATGAAAGAAAAGCAACACATGGTAGTTTTAGGCCATTCCGGGCCATAAGCTAGTTTAAGGCCTTTCGGGCCATTGATAGTTTATCGTCATTTTGGACACAGGATAGTTTAACGTCATTTTGGATAGAGGTTGTGAAGGGCTATTGGGTGGATGGGGCATTGCTACCACGTATGATGATCTCCCTCCCTTTGTGGAGGAGGTGGAGTTCTTGGTGGATGGGAGATGACACTGCGCATGACCTAGCTAGCTAGGGGCATCCTAGGATCATGTTGTAGTCTGGCATCTTGTCGACGATTGTAAAGTTTGCAAATGTGGGGTGCTAGTCTCCTATTGTGAAGGCGATGTGGATTGTACCTTTAATGGCTACGTGTGCTCCATCAAAGGAGTTTAGAGACTCAATTTCGGTCGGTTGAATGTTGTGCGTTAGGCCTAGTTATTCGACGATAGAGTGTGCAACAACATTTTCTACCACGCCATCATCGATGTGTACTCTGCATACTGCGTATTTTTTGATGCTTACACTAATGTTCAATGGTGCATGTGTGACCTCCCCTTGTTTGGGGTCGATCTTGACATCATTGTTGTGGAAGGTTAGAGTCGTTGTGTTTACGTCTTGTGGTACGGGGGATGTAATGGCTACACGAATGGCATCTTCGGTTGGAGATATGTTTTCTGTAGCAGGGATGGAGGTGAGCATGTGTGCTAGTGCTTGACGATGCTCTGGTGATGTTAAGATGAGGTCAAGCAAGGTAGGCATTACATTCTTATGTTTTAATGCATTGTGTGCATGAGATAGTACGTCTGCGAGTTTGTCATTTATGTTTTTCATGGTGGGAACTTCTTCTATTGCATGAGCCGTGATGTAGAGCTCTTGTGGAGGGGCAATGCATAATGGTTGTTGTCTAGTGGGCCTAGGGGTAGAGCTAGGACTAGTTTGTGATTTAGGTGTTGGTGACTTGGGTTGCCACTGCTTGTATGTGGCCAAGTTGTTAGAACTTGGGCTTGCTGTTGTCAGAGTGACTTGTGTGTTTAACGTCGCGATGGACGGTTGTTGCCAGTTTATCATCTTAGTGGATGGTTGTTGTGGAACCTTTATCACAAAGCATGCTGTGGGTTTATGAGGTGGCACTTTGATGACAAAGGGAGGCCCCTTGCTTGTGGAGGCGGAGGAGGCGGGATTGTTAGGTTGCACTACGTTGAGAAATCCTTTCTTTGCCATTCTTTGCAAATCATTTTGCAAAGTTCGACAAGTGTCTGTGTCGTGCCTAGACATTTGGTGGTAGTGGAAGTATGCACTTAAGTCAAAATGTTATCGAACACATGCGTTGTATGTTGTAGTGGGATGGCTTACCAATTCACAATTTTTCTGGTTGCGTATGTAGGCATCATCTGACATGTGTTTGTATTGGATCAAGCTAGCGTTAAGGAGATGTTCTAGCAATTGGGAAGGTTTTCCCGGCAAGGGTATGTGGTTGCATTGGGTGTGCTCATGTCTAGGAGCAGCTTGTGTGGTGGCACCAGAGCTAGAGCTGGCAACTTGGGATGTTGAGGCCACGAGCTTGTTGGTTGCGTGTGTTGGCATGGTGATTGTTTTCATTGTTGTGTTTGATGTTGCTTGTGTATCCTACACTATTTGTGTTGGTTGTAGTTGTTGCATTTTTTCTTGTGCATGTTGTTGTTTTTTATGTTGGCTCCTGTAGGCCAAGTAGGATGGGTTATTGCTTGCTCTTACTACCTCTTCGATGCCCTTTGCTTGGTCAAAGGCCTGGGTAAGAGACTTTGGGGCCTAGTAGAGCAGTTTGGACTTGATGAAGTCATTGACTGCACCCTTGAAGATTGGCAAGAGATGTGTCTCTACAATCGGCTCATGCATTTCATTGGCTCTGGCACTCCATTACTGAAGGAAGGGTAGTATGGGCTCTAGGGGTCCTTGTCTGACGTGGAGGAGCTTGTCGATTATCACTTCAGGTTTGATGTTATATTTGAAGTGTGTCACAAACTGGTGTATGAGGTCATCAAGGGATGCGATGGAAGCTCGGGGTAGGGTAGAGTACTAGTCTAAAGCTTTGCCAGTGAACGACAGGGGAAAGAGACATAGAATGACATGTGGCCAAGAGTGCAACGTGATGGCTTCTGTGCAGAATGTGATGATATGTGCATTAGGATCACTATGACCATTGTATTTTGTTAGATGTGGAAATGAATAGCCTGTGGGTAATGTAAGGGGTGGGACCGTAGGACAGATCGGATCATCACGGTAAAAGTCCACCACCTTAGGTGTGTCTGAGGAGGCAACCTTAAGCTGTTTGACTTCCTCCATCAGAGTCTGGATGAGTTGGGACATTTGTTTCCAACTCATGGATTCACCAGCCAGTTGTGTTGACTAGATTTACGTAGGTTGTGCGGTGAAGGGTTGGATCATCAGTTGTGGGCTTTGCGAGTTTAATGTCATGGTAGATGGTTGTTGGTAGTTTAACATCATCCCAGACAGATGATGAGCAGGTGCTTGAGGCATTGATGAAATAGGCATGGCACATGTGGTGCCTGTGTAAATTTTGGGTTGAGGTTGGGGAGGTTGGGGCATGGCCCCAGCGTAGGCATAAGGTACTTGTATTGCTTGGGGCTGGGCCCCATCGTACGTACAGGGTGTTTGGATTGTTTGGGACTGGGCCCCAATGTGCATAAACTATGAAGCGAATGCCTTGGGCATGTGCTCCAAGTGCTGTGATTGTTGTGAGGAAGTAAGGCCCCAAGGGTTGTCAGGTTCAGGCAGGGCTACAAACTTGTACTCATACTCGGACGACAATCTTGGGTAAGAAGAAGTCATCTCAGAATCGTTATGTTATGTGTATTGTATGTATTGGACAAGGTGATCCATGTTGGTGGTAGTTAGTACTTAGATAGGCTTGAAGTAGGTGCGAATCGTGGTGAATTCGGCTTTGAAACGGATGTGTTTTGTGTGTTTTTGTTGAAAAAACACTGTAGTGGTACTGTAGCGACATTGCGCTGAGCATTGTAGTAGCTGCAAAACATTGTAGCAGTGTAAGGTTACTGTAGCAAGTGGAGGTCACGCTGGAGTGTGAGTGTAGTGTGAGCACTGTAGCAACCGTAAAACACTGTAGCAGCGTAAGGTTACTGTAGCAAGCGGAGGTCACACTGGAGCATGAGTGCAGCATGAGCACTGTAGCAACTACAAAACATTGTAGCAGCGTAAGGTTATTGTAGCAAGTGGAGGTTATGCTGGAGGTCACGCTAGTAGCGTGAGTGCAGTGTGAGTAAGTCAAGCTAGGCGTGTGTAAGCTAGCTTGATAAGGTAAGATTTAGTTTCAGCATTTGGTCTGTGCAACATTTGGACAGGTAGCGTGATCAAGGTTTTGATTAAATGGTAAACATGTTCGGCCCTCCTTCTAGCACCAATTTTTGTACTGTCCAAAATCATCAGCGTAAGGCTGGAGGAAAAACATACGCTGAAAGATCTCCGGAGTGACATAGATGACCCTACCTTTGCGTGAGGGCAAGCTAGAAAAATGAAGGCAGAGTGCCTTGGATGGTTTGCACGTAGATCAACCAAGGACTTCCTTGAGCGTACACTATTACCTGCGCTGGGGTTATTATCACAAACGTAAAATAGGGAAAATAATGTAACACAAAGTAACATAACAAAACGTAACAAGACATAATGAAACATAATGGAACGTAAACGTAAACAGAATGTATGCAGGAACATGCAATGAAATGAAACAATGCAAAAAATAAATCAGAACAACACAATGGATGGAAAATAATGAACAAAGTTATATTAATCAACAAGATGTGCACCAGTCAAAACGTAGTTGCGTTGCAAGTCGAACGTTAAGCTCCGTTGCGAAATGTTTATAGGCGTTGGGAATCATGTGCATCCGGGCTCAGGATTGCTTGTTTTTCTTCTTCAAATTTTTTTTGCCAACCTCGTTTATGTTCATGAACAGGGTATTTATACATTTTTCCAGGCTTGGGAATAGGATTCGTGAATGAGATCAATGGCTGTGTGATCGAAGAAAAATGGATCGCGTGATAGGTGCACATGGGCAGACTACGTTTTAGATCGGATACACTGTATCTTATAATGCAAGTTGGCTTATGCCCATGGAAGCAACGCAAGATCTTGACAAGCTCACAGATGGTGAGGCTTACAATGAATTCCAAGAGGGATTGACTCCAACTCGCTTGAAACTTCATGGCCTCTTGAATCAATTGTTGTAGAATGTTGATTTGAGTGGTTTGGTGGCTATTTGAGGCATCTCTGCTTCACCAAGGCTCCCAACGTGAGTTGATTTGGTCCTGGCATGTCTTTAGCATGCATTTGGAGTGCTTTTTTTTGGGCATGAATAGTACTCATGTTGATGAATAGTGTTCACACTGATGAATAGTGTTCACGTTGATGAATAGTGTTCATGCTGATGAATAGTGGTCACACTGATGAATAGTGCTCAGTGTGACCTAGGCGTGAGCTAGTTAGAATGGTTCATTTCACACAAAATCCTGATTTTCGAGGCCTGTCCTTCAAGTGTAACTGCTGCCTGCCCTTGGGGGCCACCTGTATGCTAATTTTGAGCCTGTTTATACTTGATTTGAGCCATCTTGGTAACTCATGTTGAGCTCACGCTGTCAGTGTAACCCCAGAGTGACCTAGGCGTGACCTGGACGTCACTTGGGCGTAAGCAATGAAAACAGTGTATTTTCGAGCCCGAAATCAGGATTATGAGAGCTGGGAACCTGGGGTAACCATTAGTGGACCTTTAGGGTGACTTGTACCTTCAAAATTAGGCCATTTTAACACTATTTTGAGGCTGTTTTAAGTCACTAACGCTGGGAGCAAGCTAGCTTTACACCATGAGCAAGCTAGCTTGAGTTCCATGCCATAGTTTAGAGTTTTCTTCTCAAGATTTGAGAGGTTTTGAATTGTTCTCATTTCAAAGTGTTGAGCTGAAATTTTGTGGTGTTTCACACCTGTCATGCAACAACAAGGTTGTTTGCAAATGAACATGGCTAAACAGCAAAAGAAAAGTGCAAAAACGTAGCAGAGCTAAAAAAGAAGAGAACGTGTGCCTAAAACAAATGGCACAACTGCTGTTTCACAGTGACCCTCTCTAAGCATTGTAACGAGAGGTCAAAAGCCAGTGAAAGAAAGATGCCCGTGTGTAATGACTCCCTCACAAGCACTTCGACGAGGAACCGCGCTACATTTCATCTTTCCTTTTTCTGAACCTATCCCCCTCAAGTCCACCCTTTTCCCTTTCCCTTGCATAACTATCTTGTTACTCCCAAGCATAGGAAAGTGACATCTGAGCAACCACTAGAGAGCAATGTTGGCGACTTATCCTTCATGGTGTTTCGTATTCTTTGTCAACGTCTATCGGGCAGATCCTCCAAACATCGACAAAGAGGGGCCAGTGAAACACCATAAAATTTTAGGACTCTCATGCTTCAGCAGAGTCTCAAAATTTAGGCAAGGACTTCCACAAGTGTAGCATCATGACAGTTCAGCAGGAAAATGTAGACACTGAGGATGGACTATCCAGTCTGACAAGTTTTCTATTTCTAGAGCTGATAGGCCCACTGGACTCTATAGCCAGCCCAACCAGACAATTAACCTGACTGACAGTCTACCCAGAAACTATGCTAGGAGTTGCCAAAAGTGTTTGGGATGAGCAAAATAGTTCAAAAAGTTTTGTAGTGAAGAAGTCTTCTACGCTATGCTACGCTATGCAGCATAGTAAGCTTTGAAAGATAGTTGCTCAAGTGTCCAAGTGCGAAGTGACAAAGTGATTGCAAAGACAAGTTAAGATTCAGTCAATGCAAGGTGCTACACTATGCTATGCTATGTAGCATAGCACAACGTAGTAGAGGAGTAGAAAGGCCCATCTTGCTGAGTGATTCCAACAAAGAAAACAACACTTTGACAAGATTTTGACCTCCAAAACTCCCTACCCCACTTAGCCCTCAGGCCTTGAGCAAAATCTCTTGCTAGAAAATGGTGGATTGAACAAAAAAGCAAGATACGCTAGCTGCTATGATATGCTATGCTACACATAGCGTAGCACAACATAGCAACAATGCAAAAGCAGAAAAAGTGTTTCAAGCATAAGTTCAGTGAGTTCAAAAGCTCTTTGGCATGAAGGATGAAAGTTGCAAACAAATGCTCTTCAGCCCTTACACAAATTTCAGTTGAGACCAGTGGCTACACTATGCTATGCTACATAGCGTAGCACAGTGTAGCAAGTAGCCACTCATGCTACACCAATGTGTTCAACAGCGTGCATAGTGCAACACTGGTACAGAAGCAGCAAGACATCTTCAAATAGCTCTAGAACTCGTGCACAAAAATTTTTCTCACTTTGGCATCTCCTTAGGAAAATCAGCAATTCCACTCCACTTTGCATCCCCCTAGTTAGCTCCCAAAACATTGTTCCTACGCTTGACCCTGCTTGCAAGAGTAAGGAAGACATAGTCCTACAGCATAGGTTCCATTTTTCTCACATGGTTAGCACACTGGATCTTCGCACATGCAGTTCCAGCAGTATGGTCACAATGTAACAAAGTTCGCATCCAGCTTCGCACATCTACATGATACGAGCATGTTAGCATCTTGTGGGGTCTAGGAAATGTGGCATCCAGACCACATTTCTCTCCTAATCATGGCCCTATAAATACCCTAGCAAATAATGATCGAAGGGTTGGTTTTTTTGCGTTGGCAAGAGTAGTTGGCTTGTTGGCTTTTCACGTTTGCTGGTTGGATTCTTGATTGGCTTCTTAGCAAATAGAGTTGGCTTTTTGATGTAGTTGGCTTTTAAATTGACTTTTAGAAGGCATAGTTGGCATTTTCTTGAGCATTCTAGTTACCTTTGAGTTCTCTGGTTGGCTCCAAACATCCCTTTGTGAGTCAAGAATTTTGACATCCTAGCAAATAGATCAACAAGCAGAAGAACTGTGACTATACCGCTCGGTGTAAGTAGTGTCTCTCTGGCATTGTGTAACCTGTTGTACACCTTTTAAACAGGGCAAAGAATCAAATTTGTGACCTTGGGGTGGTGCACTTTCTCACCTAAGTTTGTCTTGCTATTTCCTTATTATAATCATTGTTTTGCACTATTTTTGCCATCTTGCATTTATTGATCATCGATTTATCTTGCTTGTCTTGCTTTTGGAACAAATGTTTACGTAAGGTTAAGATATACCAATTAAGTCCCTGTCTGATCAACTAGACTGTTTAGGGCATCCCACTTTTGTTTTTCTCCAGCACGACCCTTGCATGGATCCAGGGTTAAACTGTTCACCTGGTAACCTCTCGGTGTTCCAGCCACCGATGTTTTCAGTCGCTATAGGGCCACCAATCAATTCTCATCTAGCACATTAAGGTTGATTAGTCTCTCTTTCTATGTTAGACTAAGGTCAAGGTCAAGGTC
>MNCI01006585.1:66727-114603 GCA_015680685.1 Gnetum montanum | reverse complement strand
TTGTCTCAACACACCATTTTAGCACTTACTCAAGGTGGTTTAGGACTTGCTCAAATGTAGCACCATAGGTGAAAAATTCATCCATGAATACTTCCACCCTACTATCAATATGCTATTAAAAGATGCTCAAGACAAGGTGTTGGAATTTTGCAAGGGCATTGCATAGGCCAAAGGGTATCTTTTTGTATGCATAAGTCCCTAGGGACTTGTGAATGTGGTTTTGGCTTGATCTTGAGGTGCAATCTAGATTTGGTTATAGCCACTATAACCATTTAGAAAGTTATAGAAGAAATTCCTAAAGATAGTATCCAACACCTAGTCCACAAATGACAATGGAAAATGATCTTTGTAGGTTGCCATGTTCAATGGCCTAAAGTTAGTGCACACCCTCCATTTGTCATATTTCTTTAGCACTATTATAGGTGGGCTAACCCACTCACTATATGCAATGGGATAGATGAATTCTACTTTAAGCAGTTCAATCTCCTCCTTGACAATCTACTTGAGTTTGGGGTTTAACCATCGTTGTGGTTACCTCTTTAACTTTATGGAAGGATCTGTATAGATGCAGTGTTGGCATATCCATGGATTAATTCTAGTTAGTTTATGATATGACTAGGTGAAGGTTGTTGGCCATTTGTTGACCACCTTTAATAGCTTCTCTTTTTATTCAAGAGTAAGATTAGCATTGATTATAACTAGCTTGCCATTATTTAGGAAAGCATATTTCATTCTAGCTAATAGAGTTTTCAACTCTAGGGGCTCATGTTTGAAAATTTTAGGGATTTTCAACTCTTCCCTATTGGTTCCATCAAGTTCATCATCAAAGATTTGGCAATGAACTTGCTCTAGTGCATCCATGCCTTCAACATAGGCACTCGTCAGGCTCTCAGTTAGTTCCATGCATATTATTGAACTACTTTTAGGATCAGCTATCAGCCACTAGGTGCCCTCCTACTTTGTGGCTACTATGTACAAGCACCTTTGAATTTTTATCATGTTTGCACACTATCCGCATGCTGTGATAGATGTACTTTTGACAAACCATAATTTTTGTAGATAGTTGCACCATGCGTCATTGTATGCGTTGCATGAAATGTGCTTATTCTATATCTTCTTGAATTCATTTTTCTTAGAAATATCCAAAGAGATGTCTTTGATTCCTAGTCATGCATCAATGGTACTCAACCAAGCCATTCTTATGATGATTGGGAAGTCCCCCTTACAATTATCAACACAGATCACTAAAAAGTCATCAAGATAGGACCACCTAAAAATGGTGGTCATAATGTCCTCCACCAATCCTAAGGGAATAGTGATGGACTAAACTACCAACTCAAGATGAGTGTTGCTCTTCTCGAGTGGAGGTAGGTTCCAGGCTTTGTACATCTCATGGAAAATCAAATTTACACTAGAACTCGAATCTAGAAAAGCCTTGCTAGGCTCATTCCTAGTGATTTGTAGGTAAATAAGAGGACTCCTAGGATCAAATCTTTTCTTGGGAAGGTGACAAGTCTTTATCCAATTAGGTAATGCATGGATCAACATGATGGTATGCACTTTGGGAGGTGTTTGATTTGAAGGGGACTTGAATGATGTAGATGTAGAGGATGAGGGAGAAGTAGGACTATTAGTTGTGTATGTCTATTAGGGCTTTGTAAGATTGTTGGTTTAGAAGAATGGTATTTTTTAGGATTTGTTCTTTAAACCACTTGGTTGGTAGCTAGTTGTAAGTTAATAGTCCTACTAGTGTTATGTTGGTGCGACTGGGTTTGAATTTCACCCTACATTGATGGAATAGGTGGTAATTGAGTTGAGGATAGATAGACATGTGTAGAAGGATGAGTAGGGTAATGAGGAAATAGGGATTCCCCTCTTGGATACTGAGCTTTGTAGTATTTAGAAGGGTAGTAGTGATATTGAAATGAAGTGTGACTAGAAGAGTTACATGGAGAAATGGGTTGCTGAACATAGTACCCATATGAATTTGGTTGCTGATAAGGGTACTACTACCTTGGTGGTGGCATCCCTCAAAACTATGGATGCTGCCACTGATGGTACTACTCATAAGGTTGTGGTGGAGCTCTAGTTGGATAGTAGGCTTATTGTTGGTTGAACTACCTAAGGTTCCTTGAGGATAAGATAACCTTCTAGGTACTTGCCTTGCTACTAGTCTAGGATTTAGAGCATATACCCTAGACTCCTACAAGTGTGACATGATGGGATAACATTCTTTAGGATTTTCATATTTGCAAATGTCACACCCACCACTTGATTTAGAGTCCACAAACTCCTCTACTATAGTAGCCTTGACCTTATCCCTTTGGTGGGCACATTCAACTTCCTTCCTTCTCCTACTATCATGATCACTACTTTGCTCCTTTAGTATTTTTAGAGTAGTTTAGAAATTTTCATCCAAAGAGTCCCACATTTTATCTATGTTAGCCAAAATTTTGTAAATAGACTTTTGAATCAACAAGGTCTTACATTGCACCACCTTATCAAGTGGTGCCTCTTTTTCATTATCACAAAATCAAACTTTCCTTTTTTTGATGGAAGGATCTTAGTTATGCTCTTCTACACTTTTTATTTTTCTCAACTCTCCTTCTTCTTTGGCAACCTACTCTATCAACCTTTGAATTTGATGGGCTCTAAGTTTTGAAAGTATTCTTTGGGCATAGATCCCAAGAGTTCTCCTTGTTTTCACTTAGAGCCTATCTATGATATGGCAGAGTTGTGCCTTTGAGAATAACCATGGCCAAGACATCAATGCAAGAGAGAATAGCACTTACCCATGGTTACATCCAAGGGTTCATGTATTCCTTGTTTCCAACCTTGGATTTACTTTCTCAAATTGGACACTCAGGGGTATGTTTGATACTTTTCATTGAAGAGCTCAAGAATCGTACTTCATTGACAAATTGATTCTAGTTCTAAGGACTGGTATCAACTTTTAGCTTCTTTGATGAGTATCCTTGGGAATATCTTTAATTTTTTCCATTCATTCTCCACGTTCTCTAAGGCATAGGCATCGTGAAAGGCTTGAAGATGATTCTATGGATTTGAGTTGTATTCCTCTTTGAACTTGACGATATTGTTCATATCCAATCGCTTGATTCTACTAAATTTCACATGCCTTGTTGGGATCCTCACAGCCTCTATGATGTTCAACATATTTCAAGTTGCAAGTAAAGGCTCATCATAGTCATAGCCTTTGTGATGGTCATGATGCCTATGATGCCTTTTTTTTCCTTCTTTCATGATGACAGTCTTTCCTTGAATGCCCATGCCCCTAGTCTCTACTTGTCTGATGGGCCCTACGATCATCTTTGACCTACTGGTTACCTTCATCATGGTCACATCCTTTGTATCTTTGGTTGGATGTAGAGGAGGAAGAAGAGGATGATGAAGATGAAGAGGAAGAAGGACTAGCCTCACTACAGTGCCTACCATCCCCTCTTCTTCGATCATGACCATGATCATCATGCGTATCATCATCGTGATGCCTATCCTAGTTCCTACCTTGAATCTCTGCTTTGGATCCCTCATGATCATTGGATCCATTCTTCCTTGAACCAGGATTATTTTGGTTTGGGTTTCCCTCATCAAAGACAAGGGGAGAAGAGTTAGTAAATTAAGAATTTTATAGAGAAGGGATCCTTTCAATCCTTCTAGCCTAGCAGGAAAAAGGGGTTATTGAACTGTTTTCCCTTTGAAGCTTCATAAATAGCCTCCTATTGCTAATCTTTATTGAATTATACCTTAATGAGATGATAATATTGAGAGTTATGGTCCTACACAATGTATTCAACATGAAGCCCCTAGATGCCCAACCTCGTGAGCGTTTGGAGTAACATTGTAGGAATTGGTCGATTAAGCAACAACACAATGTTGTCATCCATGTCCCTTCACCACATTTGTTTATCTTGATGTAGGATGAAGGTGAAATTTGGAATATACTCATCGAGATGAGTATAGGCCACTTTGCATTATTGGGACACTCACTACTTTGACCCATCATGCCTTTGATTAGAATTGTGCTTGAACAAGAGCAGAAAATCAACCTTGTGAGAAGAAGATATTTTAGCTGGAAAGAAAAATAGTGTGCTTTTAATATTATTATTATTCTTAATTATTGTAAATTTAAGGTTCATTACAATGATTTTGAATAATTTCACTAAGTTCTAGATAGCACACGTAGCTAACTAAAGTCCCTAGAAATGACACCAATGATGAGTAGCAAGTATACCCTATGCCCAACCATATGAATCACTAGTATTCACTCAAAAATCCAATTGAATTTCACAAAATTTAGCTCTCTAAGTATACTGGGTTTTAGGAAGTGAATCTAACCATTGTAATCGTTGTCTTCTTAGTTCCACTTGTGAAGTGAAAGTGTATGGTTGAGTGTAACTAAGGCATATGATTTTTATCATTTTATCTTTTATGGTTTAAGTCGTCTAAGAATAAGAATAAAGTAATTAAATGCTTAATGAATCTAATAACTAGCTAATATTGAACTAATCCTAACATAAGCATTCATTCCCACTTTTTGTATACATCTTGAACATGTTATGGTGCTATTGGGTTACCAAGCATTAAGCACTACTGGGATTACCAAGCATTAAGCATATGCTTGAATTGGTCATACTTATGTTCTCTATTTAATCTATATTAATAACTTAATTACAATTCATTAAAGTAAAGTGCATGAATAATAAATGCATAAGAAAACATTAATATATTTCAAGTGCTGCAAGATTTTATCAGAAAGCTTGTCTTTATTCTTGGTCACACTAAGGTGCTTAGGTACATTAGTGCTTGAATAAAGATTTGTACACTTCTTTGACTCGTACTATAGGCACTTAAAAAATATACTAACTTTTGAAAAGAAAGATTGCAAGAGCTTTGCTACAACTAACTAAAAGATTACCATAAATGCAACGGGAGGTTCACATTTATAGGTGAAAATAGAGTGCCATGTTAATGAGTACATGTCAATGTAGCAAACCACACATTGAATGGATCATGTAAATGGGATCCCACCTTCAAGTTACATTGATGTCATCCCATCGACATAGCCCAACAACATGATTTATCATTAACTTTCATAATACAAATGTAATGCTTGTCTAATAGATTCTTTAGATCTTTAGATGTAATAAAACCTCTAATTTTAGATTAAGTTTAACTTTGTTTCTAACATACTGATGAAACACTTTTTGTAGAGGACTATGTTATCATAGATACAATATCATAACTCATTATATGATGTCGTAGATATGATGTAGTGAATCATTATCATGTCTAAAATATAAGTCCACTATCATGTCAAACAATAAAAGTTTTACCAACACTTAGTAAAATTCTTGTAGTTTAGTTTCTTGAAGTAGAGTTAGTTGTGAATGCCCATAGTATAATGATTAACAATTGTATGACATCTTTATTTGAGTAGATTATTCCTAGACATAACTCATAATGATAATAAAGATTGAGATTGTTCTTCATCATTGCAACATATCATAGAGAACAGATTTACTTTCCTACGTTGTTTATTACTATGTATTTATAGTTCCTAAGTCATTTAATATTACCATGTTCATTAGTAAATGTAGAATAAGTATGACGAGTTTTGAGCATAAAGTATAATTGTTTGATAACCCAGTAGCAACTTTTCTTGATCCACTAAGTGGTATAGTTTCTTGATAATCATAGTGAGAATTATTAGCCTAGGATGTGTATGGAAAAGTAGGAATGGATACTTATCGTTGATAGACTAGAGTAGCTTTATATTTCCATGGTACTTAGAGATAGAATTTATAATCACATCCATTATGTTTACCTTTAGCATACTTAAACAGAAATAACATTATTTAATCATATACCTAACTAAGAATACCACAATACATTTCACAATTCACTAACTTCGAGAGAGAAGACAATGATCACAAATTTCTTATCAACTCATAAATGGCACCATTTCCAAGGATATGTTAATGTTTGTTAGTTAGTTGATCTTAATACAATTCATTGTATCTAGTATTGTCAAGTCTATTTTTCACACTTAAAATGGCTTCCATACCTAAATGGAATTTCCACCTACTATTGATCTTAATGAAAGTAATAACATGAACTATAATGAAGAAAATTGGAGTGGATTGATGTAAGAGAGAATATCATATGCTCATGCTAATCCTTATTACCTTGATTTCACATTCATTTTTTATTAAGATGAATAATTTAGATTGAAACACTTATAAGGCCACATTCTCTTATAACTAGAAAATTCAACACTATCTATGCTTTAAGTAGCTCTACTAAGATCAAATCTTAGTTATGCATAAGGAGGGCGATGAATCGTGATTCATCAGGCTGCAATATCGAACCCCCGATATCGGATCCACGATATCGGGTACACGATATCATAGCCCAAATAACGATATTAGATACACGATATTGTGACTCTTGTGTGAGCCTATAAATACACATGTAGGCACATGAGAGGAGTCAGTTTGGAAATAGTTAGTTTTTCAGTCAGTAGATAGAAGTTAGTTTATTTCTTAGTTCCTCTCAACCCTTTCTCCCAGTGCATGCCCGCAATGTGATGATTGTAATTGTACGACATCCTTTATTCGAGTGTGGCATACTTAGACATGCACATGACCAGAAAAAAAGATCAAGATTACTTCATCATTGCAGAATTCACTTAGTTTAATTACTTAATTTTAATTATTATTAAATGTGGAATGAGTATGACTTGATCACGAGCATCTACGTGTGACTACTTGGTATCCTAGTAGCGTACTTGGGCCATGCGCTTGGTAATCCCAGTGGTAGTCATGCATGAGGCCTAAGATGTGTACAGATGATTAAGGAATGGATGCTCATCACACTTAGGCTAGCTTAGAATCTCTCTCACTATCTCCTCTTAGTATAGCTATCTCTCTCCCTTTTCCTCCTAGCTTAGCTAAGATTATTTTCCATCACCTCCATGAGTAGCATTAGTGTAGGAACACATCATACACCTCACTCTAGAGTAAACCATAAGTGACAAAGAAAATACTAGTTTAGGTGGGAAGATAACAAACTATGATCAATGAGTAACTATCTAGATACCACAACTAGCCCATCTGCGGAGTTCAACTAGATCATGCGTGAAACACTCGTATTTGTATGGTTGAGTGTAGGGGTACCTCACCACTCATCATTGGCACCATTGTCAGGGATGGTTTTAGTTATGTAGATTAGTTACATTATAGGAGATCACTGTAACAAAGCCTTGACAATATATCTTTCAGAAAGAAGTAATTGTAATTACATCACACATAAATTTACAACCATGTCTCTCTCACAAGACTATGATAACACAACAACCAGTAAGGCAATTCATTGGAGAACCAATGAATTATATGATGAAGAAGATGAAGTTTGGAGTACCCAATCTGATGTAGGGGTTTCCTATGAACATAAACAAGGACAACATCATTACAACTTATGAATGCATAACATACCTAGTGACAATGAATCCCTACTGGCCACTACAAGCCTAATGCATATACAAGAGGCTGTTTGAATATCCCATAAGCATTGCAAGGAAAGACGTCTACCCAGGCTTGACTTAAATAACTTTCCTAAGTTTTTAGGAGGCTATGATTTAGATCTGCAACAACATTTATGAGCCTTCTACAATGCTTGTGTATGGAATAACATTGATAATGGATGGTAAAAACTTAAGCTCTTTCCTATGATACTCATTGGCCATGCAAAAGTATGGTATAGGTCCTTAAGAACAAAATCAATTTGACATTGGCCAACAATGGTAGAACTATTTAATGAAAGATATCAAACTTATGCAAGAGTTTCAGCCTTGAGGAGACAAATTCAAGAGTGGAAACAAGCATAACATGAACCCTTGGACATGGCCTTAGAAAGATATTATGCATTATTAAACACTTGCCTAGGCCATGAGTTCTCCAAGGAAAGGCTAATATACCATGTCATAGATGGGCTTTGAAATGAAACAAGGGAGACCCTAGGGATGTATGCCCGAGGTCAACTATATGAACTATGAACCCATCAATTCCAAGAGCTTATTAAGTGGGTAGCAAAAGAAGGAGAAATGGATAAATGGGAGAATGCTAAAAAATCTCAATAGGCCCAAAACCTTAAATCAATAAGGGCCCATGATAATAAAGAGGAGAAATCAACTCACCTCAAGGAGGCGGAACCATCTTTGCCAACACTACAATCATTGGATGAAATTGAGACAAATATGAATAAGATGATGGAATGGATGCATAAAAAATGGGGAGAATATGCCAACATTATTGGAGGTAGAGTTTTGAAAACCCAAGAAATAGGATAAAATACCCTTAGACAATCAAAAAGAAGGGTTGAAAAAAATAAGAGCTCAACTACCAATCATACGTATCAATGCAACATTTGCCTATACAATCATCCCAAGGGCCAATGTCCAATCTTGTCACATTTATAGGAGCATTGGGAAAGAGTGTTACATCTAGAGTTTGTACAGAAATACTATGTTTGATCACAGTGGCAACAATCCCAGTCATGGGGGAGGCCACCCCCAAACTGGTTACACCCTTCATACCATCCGAACCTAAGTGCTTATTAAGTTCAACATCCTATTTCCCCAACTGGGTCAACATACTCTATCTCACCACATTATTATCATTCTTTTTGATACTATCAACCTTGGGTACCTTACACTCCTCAATTTCAACATTCTCATCCTTCACCTCCTTCTACATCACCACCAAGCGTTCTAGAAGGGTTTGCACCATAGTAGCAACCCATGAATATTACTTGTGCTTCCACTGATAATAGTAGTGGGAACTCTCCTCAACATTGAAGATGCCCCTTCTTTCAGCATGGTCGTAAGAAGGGACAACACAGTTTCGAGCCCACTGTATCCTCCAACCCAACAAAAGTCTAACACTGTGGTGCATCTTCCAACACAAACCCAATGTCTCATGTTACTTTCTTAGGGCCACCAATCAATACTCCAACAACCATACGACCCAATGAATATTGTCATTTAGGAAGACATACCGATCCTTGCATACCATCTTACAATCATGGGTGCCATAGTGGGTCAACCACTCATCAATTGACTACATCTTATAAATTGCCCCACTATGCTTACTCTAATCAAGTGTGTGAACCCCAATGGGGTAAGTATGACTGAGTCCCAATATTTCCAACATGTAAGGATCCCAATTCTTCATTTATTAATCCTAGCCATGCTCAACCATTTAGTTATGGGGGGTACACCCCATTCTAATAACAAGCAGGATTAATAAATATTTTTTATTTTCTTTAATTTTGAAATTTTTGATTTTCAGTTTTTCACTTTTCAACTTATTTTTTAATCTTTTTTCCTTTTTTTCATTTTTATCTTTTTACCTTTTTATGAGTAATCTCATCTAGAAATAAAACACTCATGTGACTCATTGGTTGAGGTGTTGTTCTATGCTATCAAGTCTCAGGTGACTCATTATGTGAACAGTGAGCCCATAACATCCACCCATCCATTCTATTAATAAGGGGTTCTACCTTGGGTACAATGACATTCCTAATCATTACAACTTAAAGTAATTTTGTGTTATTGTGCCTAGAGCAAAAAATAATGGACTAAGAGGGAATGGTTAGGGTGTGACATTAAGGGGACTTGTGGATTCTCTTTGGTGACATCTGTAGGAGTTATCATGCAGCTTGGTTGTACTAAGATCCTTGTATATCTAATGAAAAATGGGAGCAAGAGTAATCAAAATTCACTCAACCAGAGAAAAAATAATTATGCTATTCTAGGTGGTCCCACTAGAAAGACATGCACCCATGCCTAAAGGTAGGCAGCTTCTCTGGATTAAGCAATACTTCAAAAAAAAAAAAAGAGAAAAGAGAAGAAGAGTGCCATAAAGCAAAATCACTCCTTCCTTGTATGAAATGCCAAGTGATCATATGCCTTGTTTTCATGGTGCTCTTATGGTTATCCATCATTGGATAAAGAAATATAATGTCACTAATTAGAGGCATGGACTTGGTCCTAATTTTGGAGTGACGAGTTAATGACACAGTAATCATGTCTTACACATAGGGTTCATTGTGCCTTGAGTCAGTTACCTCATGTCCCAATCTTTGCAATCCCTTCTATGATTCACCTCACCTCACTATTCATGTAATTGTGACTCATGACTTGGGTAGCATGGGATTCATATCTCATCACGGTGATATCTACATGTGTGTGTTTTGTGAAATCGGTGTAGCATACATTTAACCCTTCTAGTGCCTACGGACATTTTAAGGTGTGGTTACGTAAGGGCATTATAGGTTAGAACCTGCTTTGGGGAGGACCCACTTGCATAACCCTTGTAATTTGCACGCGTAACACATCATCTTATACCCTCCAAGTATTACCAATGTTCTTCTTTCCCTTATCATCCTTTCAGTTCAAACGTTCCTATGAGCCAACACATGTCCTTTTTCCTCTTCTTCATAACTTTCATTGTCAGATTTTATACCATTATACTTTTTGTGCCTTCTAGACTAATTTATATTACCTTAGACCCTTTACATTGACCTAAAGTCCTTAATTTATATCTTGGAGTTTCAAAAATTTATAAATTTTTCTAAGTACCCTATTCTCGAAAGATCGAGATATTGGGTCCCTAATATCAGGTCGATCATGATATCAAGTTCTTGCTAGAGGGTATGTGATATTGCATCCTTAGAATCTATATATATGGATCCACCCCTTGTGAACATCAACATCATTTGCAACTATTCACGTGGGGGAGTTTTTCAAATTTTCTTCTACGACTTGCAACTTGCACACCTATCGATCTACCAGTCATAACTTGCTCGCTAGTGCTCCGATTTTCATTCTTTCTAAACCTACTTGAACCCGAAGTGTTCAGCTTAGTCGTGGGGGAGGGGTACATGTTGAATTGTGTATAAATTCTTTTAAATTCATCATTTTCCAAAGGACACTATCAAGGGTAATTAGTTATAAAAATAATAAACATGTGCCAAAAACAATTTCATCTCCTTATCTATACTGAGAAATTAAACTTTGAAACCACCTAAGCAAAGTGGGCCAAGTGTTAAAAATTTTTATGGATATTTCCATAAAAATTTCTAACTTTAAATCACATGGAATAAAAAAAATTTATTAAGGCAAGGAGTAAGGTATAACTTAACTTTGGTAAGCAACCTTACTAATGATTGGCCCTGTTTGATTGTAGACGGTCCCAAAGCATGGAAAACAAGAAGGTCCCTCTCAAGGTGCATCTAAGTGACCCAGGAGAGGTAGAGGATAGGCATCTATCAAACAACATATAGAGTAGGAGACGTAATCCTTCAGTATCCATCAACAGACTCCTGCTACTATACAATTAGGACATGCAAAAGGTGGAGCTGCTACAACACTTGAATAGGGACAACACCTCATGTTGCCCCTGGAATGTGTTTAGGCCATCCATGAAAGGTCCACATCAGCTATAGTGATCATGGAATTGAACTTTGGAGCCTTCACAGAATTCACTCTTAAGGTTGTTAGGGACCAACTCAAAGGATCCCCATTATGGCCTATCCTCTTTGAAAGCAGTGCCTAGTACTTAGGAGAAATGTACTAGTTTTGGCACAATAAGGAAGAAGGTACCACGGTTGACATTGGTGGCGTGTCTATCAATTTTTCCACCAAGGCCATTTCGGAAGTGTTAAACCTTCCGAATACGTGGCTAAAAGTTGCTCACCTGTCCACTCGCTTTGACACAGATGCATGAAAGGTTTGGTTGGACAAGGTGTACAGTAAGGAAGATAAGATATATGGAGAATTAATGTTGGAAGAGAGAATCTACTTTAAGATTGGTACTTATCACATCTTCCCCAGAAAAGGAATAAACAAGATTTCAACATATGTGGTAGGAGGAAGTGTGTTATTGATGGGAAAGGCTAATGCTAACTTGCCCCATCTATATCTCATGGAGATCTTAAGGCAGTTCAAAGAATGCAAGATAGGGAAGTTCATATTTCCCTTCCCTTGTCTCATCAAGAAGCTATGCAAGCATGCTAGAATTCTGGGGTACGCCAATGATGTCCCTAGAAGAGCCCAAAATGCTTCATTCATTGAGCTGCTGAAGCCACTAGCTCCAAGGAAAAGTGCTAGTGAGACACTAGAGCCAAAGCTAGAGCAAGAGCAAGAACAAATGGTGGGGCCCACAATAACTCAAACTACAGGGCCTAGCCAACTCTCAAGCTCAAGGCCCAGTCAACAATAAGAAGTGGGGCCCAGCATAAGCCAACGAGACCAACTACCACCATTGTAGGATTATTGACCGTTGATGAGCCATCTCAAGGCCATCGCTAAGACGATCAGTTGGGGGAGTTGTGATGATGCTAATCTCTTCCGCGTCATCGACAATACCGTACAACCTACTGTCTCTATAGATCATGCATGAGGGGAGGTGTCCATTCAAATAGGAGGAGGGGAGACTGATTGGTAACAACAAATTTTAGGGAACGTTGCATCTTTTTAGGTGTAACTTGAGATTGGTGAAGGGGCCATAGTGGTGGTCATGTAGCACCAGGATGTAGTAGGAGCCACAGAAGTGGTCATAGACCACATCAAAGAATCCTTCAATGTTCCTATTATGTCACTAGAAGACTTCACAGGAGCACATGATGCTCAAACATTGGCCGGTCCCTCAATGACTCCTACAGAGCATGAAGATGTACTTGATCAGTTGCTACAAATAGGATAAGTAATGATGTCCTTATTTGACATCCCACAAGATGTCACGGTAGCATAATTAGACCTTATCTCTACCAAGGGAAAGCTGGTCATGGTATAGATTAGGGCCAAGCATGTAGAAGCAGAGTTAGCAAAACTCCAAGAGAGGCTCGTAACCCTACAAGCTGCACAACGGGACCCCTCTCAATTCATTCCCACAGACCAGCTAGACATCTTCAGGACCGAGAAACTCAACAAATTTTTGGTAGATAATAAGAGAGTGATGGAGGAGAAAGAGAAGGCTGACTGGGATGCCTCCAAGGCATAAACATAAACCTACGCGCATGCCAAGGCACTCAGAACCTTACAAGAGGAGAATAAACAACTCGATGTTGACAATCTTCGATTGACTACTGTGGAGAAATAGAAGAATGTTTTTGAAGAAATCTTTCAATAGCTATGAGAACAATTGATTAGGGTCAATCAAGATATGAATCGTTTGGCTAGAGAAAATTGAACCCTCTCAATGGAGGAGGTACCCATAATTTGTTAGAAGATGGCCATCAAAATAAGAGCATGGAAAAATGAGGCCAAGCAGCACAAAAAGTTAAAGAAGCATTTCTGAGACTAGGTGGGAATGTACAAGAAAGTCATCAAGAAGTAGATCCATATGGCCAAGGCCCATATCAATGCTTTCAATGCTCAACACATCGATTGGCAAGCCATATTGGACACATATGCATTTGTCCACTAGGCGAAGCTTAAAAGCTAGGACTTGCAGATTCAAGATCTTATAGAGTACATGGAATTGGCAAATCTGTGGTATGCCAATCTAGCCATGTTGATAGTAGGGCACCTAAGGACAGAGCTCGAGGGGTAGGTAGCTACCACCTATGCCAAATATGAAAAAAAATTTGTAGAGAACAAGAAAACATTGCAAAAGCTAGAAGTTGTAAATTCTAAACTAGATGTGGTTAAAGCAAGCTACCAAGGATAAAAAGATGTCACAGTAGACTTGGCTTGACAGCTTACAAATTTTCAAGAGTACAAGGATAAAGCTAGAGCCTACAAGTAGGAACAACGGTTGTTTGTGGCCTAGTACATCAAAGCAAATAAGATGTTCCCATGACTACCGTGCCCATAGGAGGTGCCGACTCCATCAAACATTGGAGCATCAGCATGGATGGCATAGGATCCTTGAACAGAGGGGGAAAAGCTCTAGGCACTACTTCAACATCATCAAATTCCAAAACTTGGAGCACAAGACAAGGGGAAGCAACCCATGGAGGAGCCACTTCCACTTGGAACCATATGAGTTTCATAAAATTTTGTAATTTTGTGATTTTGCATTTTTTGTGTTGTATCCCAATTTTGTTATATTGAGTTCTCCACTGCGACATGAATAAATTCCCCATTAGTCAATAATCCCATACCTATCCACTGTGTAATTAATGTGGCTTGTTCTCATTTTGACTCGAGGACGAGTTTTCATGCAGTCATGGGGGTACGATGAATCGTGATTCATCAAGCTGCAATATTGGACCCTTGATATCGGATCCATAATATCGGGTACATGATATCGTAGCCCAAATAATAATATCAGATACAAGATATCGTGACTCCTATGTGAGCCTATAAATATACATGTAGGTGCATGAGAGGAGTCAGTTTGGAAATAGTTAGTTTTTCAGTGAGTAGATAGAAGTTAGTTAATTTCTTAGTTCCTCTCAACCCTTTCTCCCAGTGCATGCCTACAGTGTGATGATTGTAATTGTACGGAATCCTTTATTTGAGTGTGGTGTACTTGGACATGCACATGACCAAAAAGAAAGATAGAGATTACTTTATCATTACAACATTCACTTAGTTTAATTACTTAATTTTAATTGTTATTAAATGTGAAATGAGTACGACTTGATCACGAGCATCTACGTGTGACTACTTGGTATTCCAGTAGCGTACTTGGGACATGTGCTTGGTAATCCTAGTGGTAGTTGTGCATGAAGCCTAAGATGTGTACAAATGATTAAGGAATGGATGCTCATCACACTTAGGCTAGCTTAGACTCTCTCTCCCTATCTCCTCTTAGTATAGCTCTCTCTCTCCCTTTTCCTCCTAGCTTAGCTAAGATTATTTTCCATCGCCTCTAGGAGTAGCATTAGTGTAGGAACACATCATACACCTCACTCTGGACTAAAACATACATGATAAAACAAATACTAGTCCAGGTGGGAAGACAACGAACTGTGATCAACGAGTAACTATCTAGATACCACAACTAGCCCGTCTATAGAGTTCGACTGGATCATGTGTGAACTACTTGTATTCATATGGTTGAGTGTAAGGGTACCTTGCCACTCATCAGAGGGTATCAAGTTATCAAAAACATGACTAGGCCATATTAGCCAACAAAAGCTCATGCAATAAGAAATGATATTATGATAGAAAAATATGAACAAAAGAAAGGAAAGAGGACACCTTAGATGATTATCCTTACAAAAAATGAATATGTACCATATAAAGCTAAAAAGTTTGATCATACTCATAGATCCAATTCTCAGTCACCTATTATATGCACTGGAGATCCTATGAGACAAAGTAAGATTTAGCTTTTATAGAAATTCTTGGAAAAGATGGGGTGGACTCTAGACTTAGGTCAAATTTAAGACCTAAGATCTTTGATAAAACTAGAGAGGATGAATAAAGAATTTATTAAAGGAGAACTAGCCAACATCACTCTTCAAATCTCCCATTCTCTTCATTAGGCTTATTAACAAAATTTGATAGGGAAAAATGAAGATCAAGAGATCATCATAAGGGAAGGATAAGACATCATGAGAGACTTACCAATAGAAGAAGACATGATGATGAAGAAGATAGAGAAAGGAGAATCAGACATGAGAGAAGAGAACATTATGAGCATTAGAGGTTTCATCGTTAAAATAGAGCTTATAAACCCTAAGATTATGAAGAACCCATATTGATTACCCAAAGCATAATTAACATTAGGAAAATAGTGTACTTATCTACAAAACATCTAAGGGATAGTCACATGAAGTGACTTGATATGAATAACATTTCAAAGTTTGAAGGAGGATATAATGCAGATCCACAACATTACCTTCAAGATTTCCATAATACTTGTGCTCTAAAAAACATATAAAATGATTGGTAGAACACTCATGAAGGAAGTAGAAAGCTAGTATAGATTCTTAGAACCAAAATCAACTAGAATATGGAGTATCATGCTATAGCTCCTAAATGACAAGTATTAAACCTATTCAAGAGTGTCAAAATTCAAATCCAAGGATGAAAAAAAGGGATACAAAAATCCCTTGATGCAACAATGGACTATTACATAGATGCCCAGGCCATAGATTCTCCCAAAGGAAATAACTATGACATATCATCAATGGGTGAAGGAACAAAACAAGGGATACCCTTAGAGTATATATCCAAGGAAGGTTATTTGAGATGATATTGAATTCAATGGTTACTAGATCAAGTGGTAAAAGAAGAAGAAGAGTTACAGAAGAGAGGATAAGATGATGAATACCAAGAGATCTTACTATTAGAAAAAGATATGTGAGGATATGTCAAACACAAGAAAAATAAACACTAGAAGATACAATCAAGTGAAAGACTTTACCTATTTAGAAATTAGTAAATGATATTGTAATAAAGATAGAGAAAGATTCTATGGAGGAAACGTTTGTAGTAGTAATTAAGATAATAGAAGAGAAAATTGAATAAGTAATTAATAGAAATAAGGACAAGAAAAAGAAGAGGGATAATGGACATGAGAATTATAGGAACAAAGGAAAATTTGTTATAGGAGAGAAGGTTATGCACTCAAATTCTAAACATGATAATAGTTGCAATGTATGCTAATACCAATATCCTAAGGAATCTAGTTTGATTATGATCCACTTAAAAGAGTCTTGGGCATACATAATTAATTCAAAAGAATCCAAGAAAGATTTAAAGGATAGGAAGCTTGTCTAATCATGCTTCTCTTATGCTAAGTCCTCAAACAAGTGTCATGCTTCCAACATCAATAGAAAAGAATTTAATGACTATCATGCTTACATAAATAGTAACACATTAGATAAAGGTAGGAGCACTTCCCAAGAAATGAACAAATTTATGAAGTCCTTAAATTTATCTCCAAATAGCATGACACAAGTCATGTAAAGCCCTATTGGATTCTAAGTTAGGGGTAAATCTCATCTCTTAGAATTTGTACAAGGCTTGGAATTTACCTCCATAAAAGAAATGTAATATCTAACTAAAGTTGGCTAACTAGTATGTTGCTTTTCCACTTGAATAAGTGGAAGACGTGGTGATGACGATAAGTGGCTAGTCTTATCCTCTATATTTTCTTGTTATTCATCTAGGAAAGAATAAAGTAGCATTACCTATCATTATGAAAAGAACATGGCTTAGCACCATGGATGTTAAGCTCGAAATCAAAGACTTATTCTTGGAAATATCCAAGGAGGATGAAAGTGGAGTCACTTAAAGATATAGGGTTCCATGTGTCACATATAGTGATAATAGGTGCAATTGTGTGTAGAAAGTTTGGACAACAAGACAAGATACCATATAATAAATCAAAATTTGGAAGACTATGATATTAGATATATAATATTGTAGCACTAATATCATATCTCAGATATCATAGCATTAGCTACATTATTGTATATGTGTTATTGTTGGATGCATGCTAGCCTATAAATACAACACTTGGGCACATGGATTCACATAAGTTTCATTCCATAGTAACTAAATTCTTTTAGTTTGTTTTTATAATTTAGCACTTAGAAGTATGAATGCCCATAGTGTAGTGTGACGTAGTGTATGGAGTTTTTATTTGAGCATCTTGTACTTGGGTACAAGTATGACTAACAATAAAGATTGAGCTATTTTATACTATTGCAGCATTCTCCTAGTTTACTATTTTACTTAGAATAATGTTTACTTTTCCATGCACTTTACCATTATTGTTATTAAGTAGAATGAGTACAATTGATCTTGAGCACTTAAGTGTAACTATTTGATAACCCAATTGTGCTATCGCTTGGTTTGCCCAATAACGAAGTACTTGGTAATCTGAGTAGTAGTTACATAAAGCCCATGGTGTGTACAGAAGGTTAGGACTAGATACTCATTGCCTTAGAATAGAATAGATTTGTTTAGTATTTTATTTAGACTTATACTTGAAAACTCTTTTCACTTCACCATGTTCACTAGGAGCCAGATGGTTAGATAACATCAACATATCATATACCTTACTATGAGCTAAACCATATACAAAGACTTTACTAGCTCTACATGGGAAGATAACAGTCTCAAACTTGAACAAATTACTAGCATAATCCCATTGCCTTATCCATGGATTATGACTTGTTGTGCATGAAACACTTGTGAATTGTATGGTTAGGTGTTGGATTACTCCATTGCTCATCATTGATACTATTGTTGGGGACCAGTCAATGTATGCTGAGTAATTGATTTCACAAAGTTCATTATATTAAGAACTTAAAGTTAAAGTCCATAATTTTCTAATAACTCTAAAAATAAGCACACTTAAAAAAATGTCTTAAACCAAAACATGGCTTCAAACAAGGATATATCATCACTTGCCAAAGAGAAAAGAAGGGGCAATGATAGAATCAGCGATGAAGAAGAATGTGGGATGCCGATGCAAACAAGAATCACATATGCTCACACTGATCCTTATCATCTAGATTTACTTTCATCTTTCATTAGGATAGAAAAATGAGGTGGAGAGACATGCAAGGCAACATAGTCCTATCTCTTGCACATGCATCACTTAGCATGCTCCAAATTGCCTTCATGGGAATGAATTTGGATCAAATGCAGGAAGGGTACCATGTAACTTATCACATGAATAGATCCTATGAATCCACAAAGGAGTAGATGAGGAAAGATTCCACTATGGAAGTCAAACATGTACACAACAAAGGAAAGAAAGTTAACACTTATGATGTCTTTGAAGAACTTGATGCTGATGAATTCATCATAGAACAACTCCACTAGAATCATGAAGAGCCTTCAAAAACACCTATCATTTGACTTGAGGAACCTATCAAAATTCAACTGCATTCCACCCTAGTATAGACAACTAACTTGAGGAACCTAAGAGTGGGACAACTGACTAAAAGAACAAGTAGGACTCAAGGCCATGAGCTTTTGCTAGCTCCTACAGAGAAGAATATTGGAGTCATAAAAGGAGGATAAGACAAAATCATTCTTCTACTAACTCATCCTCATCCTTATGATTATTAGTGTACTTTGATAGGAGGAGGCTAAGGCATTAAGACTATGATAGGAAGGAGAGAAGGACTCATGATCACCATGACTATCGGCTAAGATATTTTGATGAGGAAGATGAAGGTTATGAGCAATGAAGATGAAGGGATGAAAGAGAGGATTGTGAAAGGGATGAGTATAAAAAAAGGTATTGCTACAACGAAGCACACAAACCTAAACATGATGATGAATCCTTGATAGCAACCAAAAGCATGATTAACATCTAGGAAGCTATTTACATTCCAACCAGGAACGTGAGGGATAGCTATTTCAAATAGCTCGATATGAATAACATGGTAAGATTTGAGGGTGGTTATAATGCTGATCCACAACACCATCTCCAAGCTTTCCATGATGCCTACAGCCTACAAAACACTAAAAATAACTAGCAAAATTTCAATCTATTTCCAAGAATACTTGTGAAAGGGGTAGAGAGATAGTACCAATCACTTGAACCTACATCAATTAAAAGATGGAGTACCATGCTTGAGATCTTCAATGACAAGTACCAAATCTACTCACAGGTGTCTAGCTTAAGGAAACACATCCAAGGATGGAAAAAAGGAACTCATGAAACCCTTGATGCAATAATGGGTAGATACTATTCACTACTACACATATGTCTAAGCCATGGATTCTCACAATGGGAGCAACTACAACACATTGTAGATGGGTTACAAAACAAGACTAGACATACCCTTGGGATTTATGACCAAGGTAGATTATTTGATATGATTATCCATCAAATCTAGAGACTAATTGACCAAATGACAAAGGAAGAAGCTGAGTTAAGAAAGAGAGAATTGGCAGAAGAGTATAATAGAGATCCATCCATTAGGAAGAGAGATGCATGAGTTTGTGACACACTAGAGGAAGAGACCTTGGATAAAGAAATTCAGAAGAAAACTCTACTAATTCAAAAATTTGTTATTGATGTAGCAGCATAGGTAGCAAAGATGTGGGACTCAGTTGATGAGAGATGCACAACAGCCTTAATGATTATAGAGGAGAGAGCAGAGCAAGCCTTTGGAAAAGGCAAGGACAAGAAAAAGAAAAAATATTTTGGATCAAAGGGAAAAGTGGCTTCAATGTTGAGGATTCAGACACTAGCTCCACCAATGAGGAAGGATGTGTTGTGTGTTAATATGAACATCCCAAGGGATGTTGTCTAGTAATAGCACATTTATAGGAAATGGGGGCATATGCACTTAATACCAAATATGTTAAGAAACAAATGTCCAGAAGGTTACCTTATCATCAAGGTAACTACAAGTAGAACTTCCAGCCAACATACTATCCCCCAAGAGCAGTACCATTAGTAGTGGCAATAATCCCAATCGTGGGCCTTGCCATCACCATGCCAATAGTATCCATATCGGTAGCCAAATTCATATGGATACTACATCTAATGTCCAATATCGCTAGAAAATGTAGCCATTCAAACTCCACAGTTGTATCTACCCGAGTATCATAGAATAATAACACCAAGGATAGATCCAAACTCATATATGCATCCATGAACAACTGATTCTTCAAATCAACATCCAAATCCTTTGCCACTAGTGCTCCCACCTACTATGGAAGGTGAATTACCATCACAACCATACCAAAGACAAGTTGCAAGGGTAATGAACATACAAATAGAGGATCTTACTAGCAACACTAAGGGCCAGACAAAGAAATATCCTTTCTTTATGACAAGTCTAGAAAAGGCTAGTACAATTAGGACTTCATTGGAACCAACTTCTCCTACAATATATTCTCTTACCAACAACAAGATTCTATCATCATCAAACATAAACATGTAGATTTTCATGCTCATAGCAATAGTGATAGATTGGATTAAGGCAAGACCACTCCCTAAGAAAAGAATTGATCCAGAAGTTCCTTTGATTTATCTATGAGTAGCTAAAAATTTACCATGAAAAACTCTATTAGACTCAGGTTTTAGGGTAAATTTGATCTAGTATGAAACATATCAAGCATGGAACCTACCACCCTTAAAGGAGTGCAATATAAGGTTGGAGCTTGCAGATCAGTTTGTTGTCATTCCTTTGGGATAGATAGAGAATGTGGTAACCACCATTAACGAGTGGTCTTATCCAACAGACTTTTTGTAATTGATTTGAAAAATGAAAATAAGAAATGTCCAATTATCATGGGGAGAGCATGGATTAGCACAATTGATGCTAAGTTAAGTATGAGATATCTATCTGTTGAAATATCTAAGGAAGACAAGCATGAAGCCATACACCCACAACAGATTCCATGCATTACTATGGATATAGAAGGACACAGTTGTGGATCAACCATTTAGAATGTCAACAAAGTTATTACACTAGTTCACAACAAATGTGAAAAACGAGTGTGCACACAAGAGAGAGCAAGCACCATTGAACCAAAAGACACCTAGTGGCTAACAACTAAAAATGTTAAACTATTGAAAATATACATGAAATAATTTGATTCACTTATTAATTCCCATACTAAGAAAATGAATCCAACTAAGGACCCAAAAATGAAAATATTAAATCATGATCATATACCAATAGGAAATGAAAACAAGGACTTAGATGATCAAATCTCAATTACGATCAAGATTACATGGGACAATAATTGAAAAGTTAAATCATTGAAGATGGGAAGCGAACCACCTAGAGTGTATAATCTAGGAGATCTAGGGAGAATTTTTCAAACACTTGCCCATGAGTTCAGTTGTGGGGGGGATACTTTCTCTTGATTTAGGAATTAATAAGTGGTTTTCAATTTTTTTATAATTATTTTTACCTTTCCTATTTCTTGATATAATTTTTCCAATTTTTTTATACTTTTTACATTCTTTTCATTTTTCACATTCTTTGATATTTTCCCAGTCTTTTATACTTTTTCATTTCTTAAATTTTTGATATTCTTTTATATTTTTTAATTATTTCATAATTTTTCATTCTTTTATGTTTTTCATCCTTACATATTTTTCCAATTGTTACTACCTTTTTCATACTTTGTTTTTTCATAATTTTTGTTGTTAATAAAACATATTAAGAATAAGGCAAGATGTAGTCCAATAAGGTGAAGATTTCTCTATGTCATCAAGTCACAAGAAACTGATTATTTGAATAGTGATACTACAACATTCATCCTTGCATTACATTAATAAGAGGTTCTTACCATGGTCATAATGATATTCTTTCCATCACAAAATCAAGAATAAACTCATGATCTGTATGCCTAGATTGAAAAGTGAAGAACCAAGTGGGAATGTAAAGGGTATGACATCAAGGGGATTTGTGGACTCTCTAGGGTTACTTCTATTAATTTTTTCCTATTGCTCATGTTGTATTATATTCTTGTAGATATAATGAAAAATGGGAGTTAGAGTAAAATAAGTGCTACATTACCATGTCATTGGAAAGACATGTTACCCATGCTTGAAGGTAGTCCTCTGGTAAGGTTGACATAGATACAAATAAAACTCATGCATTGAATCAATTTCTGAAGGTTCCACTGGAAAGACATGTTACCCATGCTTGAAGGTAGATGGATTTTTAGGAATTTTAGAAAATAATAAGTGGAATGAATAAACTCCTCCGTTGGACAATATGCCAAGTAACAATACTTCTTGCAACAATGGTAGTCTTACAATCATCATTCCAAGAGATGAGATAATGCAATGTCATTGAATTGTGGTCTAGACTTAGTTTGAATCTTGGATGGAGAGGCTAAAGATTACTCTAACCACTGATAATACACAAGAATTCATTATGCCTATGGTAAGACACCTTGCATCTTGATTTCTGCAATCCCTTCTAAGTTCATTTCATCTCACTGTATGAATAATCATAACTTGTGATTTTGTATAACAGTGTAATTTTTCCGATTTGGTGGTACTAACATGTGTGTTTTGCTGAATAGGTATGTATTATAGTCAACTCCTTGAGTGCCTAAGGATACTTTTAGGCATAGTTATACAAGGGCATTAAGGGTTGGAGCCTTCTTTGGGGAGGACCCACTTGTATAACTATTGTATCTTATACTTGCCAAGAAATTCCACATCATATTGAGCCTTGCAACAATAATAAATGTCAATAAAAACTTCCCTTAACGTTCAAACTATCTATTCCAACAACATGAACTCATTGCCCATTTCATGCATCTTATCAAAACTTCATGAACTTTTATAGCCAGAGATTCCTTCATAAAATTTCTGTCAAAATTTTAAAAAACATGTATCATTCCTAGCCCAAGATCCTTTGAACATGTTCCATACCTTCCAAGTACTCAACAAGACTCATTCTTATTCCTTAATTATCAATGAAAAATGTGGAAATTTAGACTCTAATATTAGAGCCCACAAAACCTATATATATGTGGGGGACTTAGCCTAATTTTCATTTTTCACTTTTACAACTAAGAGAGTTTTTGCCATTTTTTCTTCCTAATCCAAAGCTCTAACCTTCTAGCTTCCCCAAGCCATGCACACTATCACTCCGATTTTCATGATTTTTGGAGAATCTAAGCCAAATTTTCAGAATTATCTAACGCTTAGAGGGTTTTATAAGGGTAAGTACGAAGGGGAAATTGAAAATTTTTAATAAAAAATAATCACATTAATTCTAGAAACTCTTAAATTATCCTCTTAATGAACCATACCAATCATTATGAGCCTTAAACAAGAAGAAAATGGACAATTGTGAAGGGTTATACAAACATTAATGCTTATGGGGTTTCTTTTTGAAAATTTCTCTAACTTTGTAGTCATAGTAAGCTAAGAATTTGATCTAACTAAAGGTATGAGAAAGGAAAGGAGTTATCAAAATTAGAGAATACATTCTAATAATTTCTAAATCCTTAATGATTGCAAATGGTCGCAAAGAGAGGAGCACTAGGAGGACCCTCATAGCTAGCAAGCAAATGACCAAGAGGCCAAGTAGGAGCATAAGAGCCAAAAGTAGAACATGCAAAGTAGGATGTTCAATCCTTTTGTATCCATTAAGAAACTCCTACTAGTAAACATTTGGCCCAAGCAATGGTAGAAGAACCACAAACCCAAGGATAGCACCTCGTGCTATCACAAGAATGTCTCCAAATCATTCAAGAGAAGATGCTCCTGATCATAATAATTATGAAGATGAACTTTGGTCCATTCATAGAGTTTGTTCTAGAGGTGGTAAAGATGCAACTCCAAGCATCACCACTATGGCCTAGCCTTTCAAATAGTGGTGAATGGTATCTAGTGAAGACCTACCAATTCTAGCATAACAAAGAAGAGGATGCTATGGGCAACATTGAAGGAGTCTTCATTTCTTATTCAGTCAAGGTGATAGCAGAAGCTCTAAACATGCCCAATGAACGAACAAGATTAGCACATCTATCCACAAGATTAGACATAGAAACTAGTAAACTATGGTTAAAGAGGGCATATAGTAGAGAAAATAAGGAGTATAATGAGTTAACTATATAAGAAAGAATTTATTTCAAAATTGGCACATACTACCTATTTTCCACAAAGAGATTGAATAGATTGTTCACCTATGTGGCTATAGGAAGTGCATTGCTAATGGGAAAGTACAATGCTAACCTTATACAACTCTATTTCATGGAGATCCAAAGGCATTTTGAAGAAAAGAAGGTAGGGAAGCTCACACTTTTATTCCTTTACCTAATCAAAAAGCTGTGCAAACATGCTGAAATCCTAGGTTATACCAATGATGTCCTCAAGAAGGCTCAAAATGCCTCATATGTTGAAAAGCTTAAGCCAACACCACCAAAGAAAGATTAGGTGGAGGAAGAAATAGAAGTTGGGGAAACCACACAAACCATTGAACAATAACAACAAGTGGGATCCCATGGTTAATAGCAAGAGTAGTAGCAACAACAAGAATAGTAGCAATAGCAAGTCTCACCACCATCACCATAGGACTATAGACCATCAATTAGTCATCTGCAATAGATTGCAGAGACTATTATTTGAGGAACACAGGAGGAGGCCAACCTTTATAGCGTAATTGATAATTCCATATAGCTCACAATTTCCAAAAATTTTGTAAGTGGCTAGATATCATTACAATCAGGAGGAGAGGCCCAATGGTCACAACAGATCTTTAAGAACACTGCATCATTCCAATTAGTGCTTAAAATAGGAGAAGGGGCCACGGTTGTGGTGGCTATGTAGCACCAAGATGTAGCAAGAGCCAAAAAAGTGATCATAGATTACATTAATAAATCATTCAATGTACCTATTATGCCACCAATGGATCTAAATGGAGCAAGGGATGCTAGGATGTTAGCTGGTATCTCAATGACTCCTACTGATGATGAGGATGTGCTAGATTGATTACTGTAGATTGGGCAAGTAATGATAACTCTTTTTCACATTCCAAGTGATGTCACTATAGTGTAGTTAGGAATGATTGCAAGCAAGGGTAAGTTGGTCATGGCAAAGACCAGATCAGAGCATGCAAAAGGTGAAATCCTTAGACTATAGAAAGAGGGTGGAATGCAAAGATCCTACTCAATTCATTGTGCTTGACTAGTTAGAGCAATTCAGAATAAAGCAAATCAAGCACTTGATAGAGTAGAATAAATAGATAAAAAATAAGAAGGAGAAAGTAGTGTGGAATGCCTTAGTAGCAAAAGCATAGGTGTATGCACATATGAAGGCACTCACTGTAACAGAAAAATGAAATGCACAACTCACTGCAGAAGAACATCCTAGAGGAAAGCATTCATTAGTTGTTAACTAAGACATGAGCTTCTTAGCAAGAGAAAATAAGACCATCTCAATGAAGGAGGTATGCGCAATTAGAGAGAAATTAGCTATTTAGATTAGTACATGGAAAAATGAACCTAAGAAGTATGAAAGGCTCAAGGAACATGTCTATGACTAGGTGGGGATGTATAAGGAAATCAATGAGAAGGAGATCTAGATGGCTAAGGTCCAAATCAATGCCATATTAGCATAGAATGTTGATGGTAGCCCATCTTGGATAGTTATGCTCACAGCCACCAAGCAGAAGTAAAAAGAAAAAAGATCTATAGATAGAGGATTTAAAAGAACACATGGAGTTAGCTAAACTTTGTTATGCTAACTTGGCCATGTTAACAACAAGTAGGCCTAGAAATGAACTTGAACAACAAGTATTAGCCACATATACATTGTACAAAAAATAATTTATAGATAGAAAAGATGATTTATAGAAACTCTAGGTGGTAAACTCTAAATTAGAAGTAGTTAAGGCTAGCTATCAATGATAGAAAGATGTTGTAGCAAACCTTGCTAGAAGACTATCATAGTACCATGAATTATAAGCAAAGGCCAGAGCATTTGAGGAGGAAAGAAGATAGTTTGTGATATGATACATGACGAGCCAAGCAAAATTTGGTGCTGGATACCTTTAAGATTTATTTATTTTTTCTTGTTTTAGATATTTTCACCTCATCTATGATTAACTCATGAGTCGTATCCCATGGAGGAACAATTAAAAAGTCAAAAAAATCATCAAGATAATAAATGGTTAGAGTTGAATCCAATTAAATTCCACACTTATGCCTATTACTCATAAGTAAAATTATAAAATTTTATCCTAACTTCTACGCACAAGTTCAAGAATAAATATTTATAACTAAATCAAATTGAAATTATAAATAATAATTGAAGATCACAAAGGAGACTTGCCTAAATTGCAATTCTGCCCTATTGTCTTCACAATGAATTACAAGAATTGCCACAAGGCTCAACAAATCTTCAACAAAAATCTCAAGAACAATTAATTTCAATTTAATGTGAAATTCATTAGTATCAACTCCTCCTCTCTTATTTAAAAAAATAAATTTTTTCAATGTGTATGTACAATGGATGCCCCCCCTCAATACCAAGTTGAAGTCATATTTATATGTTCCCAATGTTTAAAAATAAGTATTTTAATAATAGATGGATATAGAAGAATTTGATACCAATCCATTATTTTTGGTGTAGGTGCCAAATCTAGCATTCCTAATATCATGGACTTGCCAGAAATGGTGGGAGAGATGTTGCAAAAATGAATAAGATCATTTTCCTAAATAAGATATTGTGTCTTGGATTTGTTAAAAATAGAAACGATCTAGAGAAGCATCTTAGATCTGTAGAATGTATGGCAGATCGAGAGAGGAGCTAAACTTAGATAGCTTGTAGCCAAAGTGAAACTTTGGGAACATCATCATTGTCATTGTTATCATACGATGACGGTGGTGGTAGGTTCAAATCTGGTAGCAACAACCTACATTTTCCAGCTATAATACCACTAGCATTAGCATCAACATCAATCATGAGCAAATTTAGCTCCAACATAGCACTGTTGTGCAAAGGCAGCTTTACCTCATCCACAACATCCATGTCATAGAGTTGATCTCGTTGTCATTGATATTATCAACAACAGATGAGAAAGAATCACAACTGTTATGACAAGGGGCAGTACCGACTCTTACCAAACTAGTGTGATCATAAATGTCAACTAACTTTAAAAGTTGATAAGGGACCCTTCAACAGTATGAATGATAGGAGCAATAAATATGATAAATACATTACCTCAGATACAGGCATCAGGACCCGGGAGTGATCATCGTGGAATATCAAAAAGTAAATTCAGTATATTCATCTTTGAGGTTGGCTGAGTGCACAGGAATTTGTAGATCTATAATCCAGCTATCCGTAAAACAAGATGGTGAAAACTTTCACAAGGGGAACACCAGAATGACTTGGTCTAGAGTGACCAGTGCACACACAAAGATTTTGAAGGAGATACAGGGCATCAGCATTCTAGTACTCATCATGTTCACACCAATGCCGTTGGTGTCGTCGGTGTCCTCGGCGAGCTGCCATAGAACCGCCATGCATGCGCCATCTGTGGTGGTGGGCTTTTGCTGGGTTACCACGGAAAGCTACATGACAAGTGCAAGGTGGTAAGAAAATGTTGCAGGAAAAGCAGGACCATGGCCACTACTGTATAATATATTATAATATAATTTATATAATATATATAATACACAATATAATCTATAAAGTTTATATAATTTATATAAGGTGTATATATATATGTAAGATATATATAATATTTATGAATATATAATGTATACATGTAATTATAATCTCATTAATATATAATAATACATTGTACTAGTTAAAGTAAAATTAAAATAAACTAAACCACACCAATTAACTAATCATAATAAAATAATAATAAACTAATATTTACCACTTATATAAACAACTAAAATAAATAAACAATTTTCTATATGAAATATAGAATAAAATTAATTAAAATGCATAAATTTGACAAAAATACTTATTAAAACTGAACAAATTGTTGGGGTTCAACACAGCTCCCGACTAGCCTATGGCTAGTGCTTAGTCATAAAGGTGAAAATAAAACATTAATATATACATAAAATTATACTACTATTATTCCAAGATATATGTTTTAGGCTAAAAAATTAATTAAACTTGTTGATTAAACAAATTTTTATTCACTAATTATTTATTAAGTATGTATATACGATTATTTCTCTTTTTGATGATAAATTCTTACTCTTGGATATGAGTTCACATATAACTTGGTTAGGAAGGCCCTACCTAGGATTGTTTGGGCTTAACATCATGTCACAAGGTTTGCTTCATTAAGTGTAAGAATGTCGTATAACCTCAAGGTTTAAACCTCTCCTATGATTTAAGGATGCAAGATGCATTACCTACATCTAACTCATTCCCTAACTTGTTCTTGGTTTAGCTTCCAATTTGGTTATACTCTACTATCATATCCTTTATTACTTGGTTATCCTCCCCCCTGCTAATTAAGCTAAGGTATGTAACATACTTAGGTTAATTAGTGAAGATAAATTATTAAAAGAAAACATGATCAAAGGATATACCAAAAGCAAGAATTACCCTGGGTTTTATATATCTAAATTAAGAGGGAACCAAAGGCAATGGGTGAACAAGTGTTAGTATCCATCATTGGCTACCATAGTAGGAATCTCGACCACTAACATGTATGGAAGGCATGATGGGAAACACAAAGAAAACCCATGCACAAAAGTATCACTAATCAAATAAGATGACCATGTCAAATAAAAAAGGGATGATGACTCAAAAATGAAAAAGAGGAATATAAAAAGGTAAAAATTAGGTAAATAAAAGAAAACAATAATATGAGAAGAGCAAAACAAAAACAAAGAAAACAATAGTCTAAAAAGTACAAAAAAACATAAGTAAAGTAACTAAATAACAAAGTAAAAGGAATAATTAGAGGTGAAGATGTCCATTAACATACCAACTGTGGATGAGTGACTCTTTCGCTACTAGAGTTATACCCTAGTTCTAGGGTAGTGGCATCGAGAGTAGATTGATGATTGATGCCTAACCCTTAAACACTCTGCTTACAGAAGGGGGTTCTTGTAGGATGTTTGAAATTGTGAGCTTGAAGCATCACCCCAACTGTAAGGTTCTTGTGGGAGTGGGGCTCAGCTCATGATTGAAGGTTCTTGTGGGGTTAATTTTTTCCTTATTTTTTTTGAATTATTTATTGCATTGTATCTTATCTTTTTGCTCTTTTTCTTTCATGATTTTTTTCTTCTTCTTTTTTCTTTGTTTTCTTTTCTCTCCTTTTTTTTCTCTTTTTTTTTGTTTACAAGAAATTAAATATTTGACTATCTTCAATCATGAGGTCCTTATGGGAGCCAATTTCATTTTATAAGGGTTTCTCACATGACTTAATATAGATAGAGGCCTATTACTACCGAAGAAACAAGGTCCAATATAACACATCCTTTCCACCTTAGTGACTCATTTAAGTAAGTATTTAAGAGAAACTAAACACCAATAAACATTACCTTAAACTAAGCTATGTAGCCACCTTAACTTATGAACAATGTACTTAAAGAATATTGTTTTAAAAATAATGAAATTTATTATGTGTAAGATACTTATTAGTCTAAGGCTTACCCTTAGTTGAATTTTGGGTTTAAACCTACCTTTTTCAAGGTAGGAGGAGTTTTCCTTCTCCCTTGCATTCCAAACATGATGCTACTAAGTTTTTTATAGTCCCAACTCATAATAGAATGTCTTATTGACCACTACATTTTTCAAGGTAAAATTTGTAGACTGAATATAATTCTTTTATTAATTTATTCGATAATGAAAGAGTCTGGCTTAGGGGTATATTTAAGAGCTAGGACTTCTAATGAATGATTTTCATGTAATTTATTTGTAGTGGGATAAGTTGGATCACTTAGCTATATTAATTTGTCTTCTCCGGGTTCCTCAATGTGGTGTTGATGATATAACTTAAGTCTTTGACCATTTACTAAGAATGTTGTTAAGGAATCATCAATAGGTGATATGAGGACACTTCCATTATCATGGGGTCAAACAACTAAATAAGGGCCTTCCTACCTAGTTGTTAATTTTCCTGGAAATTTATGTAATCTCATATTGTAAAGTAAAAATTTATCACCTATAGAGAATTTTTTTAAAGATACTCTTATCGTGTAATGTTTTCAATTGTCATTTTACAATTCTTTGCTTGTTCAAGGCATGTAGCCTCATTTCGTCAAGTTCATGAAGTTGATTAATTCTAGAGGCTTGGTTCATGTCTTCATCAAAATTAAGTTGTTGGGCTAATCATAAAAATTGATATTTTAGTTCAACTTGTAATAAACATAACTTACCATAAACCAATTAATAAGTAAATATACTAAACTTGGTTGATAAGTAATTCTATAAGACCAAAGTGCATCTTGTAATTTTTTAGACCAATCCTTCCCTTTAGTACATACAATTTTTGTTAAGATATTTAAGATAATTCTATTAGCATTTTCTACTTGGCCATTTGTTTGTGGATGATAGGTAGTAGCTATCTTATGTTGGATACCACAATACTTAAGGAATTTTTCCATGATTTTATTGAAAAAATGGGTTCCTTGATCACTAATGATTGCCCATGGAGTTCCAAAGAGTGTTAAAATATTTTCCCTAAGAAATGCTACAACTACCTTTACATCATTTAGTAACATAGTCAATACAAACCAAAATGTATTGACATTCATTAGATGGTGGAAATGGACCTAAAAAGTCTATACCCCACACATCAAATGGTTCTGTTATTAAAATTGATTTAAGGGGCATTTCATGTCTTTTTGTTATGGCTCCCATTCGCTGACATTTATCACACTCTTGCACATACTTATGTGCATCTTTAAAAATTAAGGGCCAATAAAACTTTGAAGGATTTTGATAGCAGTACATTTGCTATCAAAGTGGCCCTCCCTTAAATCATCATGGCACATTTGTAGAATTTCTTATTGTTCATTTTCAGCCACACATCTTCTTGCTATGTTATCTTTACATATTCTATAGAGGTATGGACTACTCCAAATGTATCTAGATATGTCATGTAAGAAGTATTTTTTTTCTTCCTTAGTCCAATTGGTAGGAGTTTTCATAGTAGCAAGATAATTGGCTATATCAGCAAACCAGGGATCTTTCTTTGTAGAAAAAAGTTATTCATCAGGAAATTCATCATGAAAAATTCCTTGTGTTTGGTTCTCATCAGGAGTTTCTAACTTGGAAAGATTATCTGCTACTACATTTTCCCTACCTCTTTTATCTAGAATAACTAGGTCAAATTCTTGGAGTAATAAGGACCATCTCATTATTCTTGCATTTTCTATTTTTTTAGTAGCTAAAAATTTAATGGCTGAATGATTAGTATATACTTTAGTTTTATATCTAATTAAATAATGTCTAAATTTATCTAGAGCATATACAATGGCTAATAGTTCTTTTTCTATAGTTGTATAATTTACTTGGGCTTGGTCTAGACTTTTGAACACATAATAAATCACTCTTGGTTTATATCAATGTATTGTCCCAAAACTGTCCCTATTGTTGTGTCACTAGTGTCACACATTAAATCGAATCGATAATCTCAATTAGGTGCATTTAATATAGGGATTTTGGTTACTTGTCTTTTTAGTTCTAAAAATGCTTCATGACAATCATTGGTCCAAACAAATGAAACATCCTTTTCTAGGAGCATATATAGTGGTTTAGCAATTTTTGCGAAATCTTTGAGAAATCTTCTATAATATCTAGCATGTCCTAGAAAGGATTGAAGAGTCTTTAGATTAATTAGAGCTGGTAGTGTAGATATGAGTCTTATTTTATCATCATCCATTCTTATCCCTTCTTTAGAAATAACATGTCCTAATACTACGCCACTTGTAACCTGATGAACTGCGATATCACAGCCACCATGCGATATCGCATACGAGATATTGCATCCTGCCTCATCTTCTATAAATAAGAGGTAGCACCCTTGGTTCTAAAAGTTAGAATTAGACCCTTAGCCAAATTCTTGCAGTTTTTTTTATTCTAGAGTTAGAATTATTTCTGTGTGCCCGTAGTAGGAGTCATAAAGTGAATGGATCTTTATTCGAGCAATTTGTACATGAGCACAATTTTGTGTATGACAATAAAGATGAACTTTATGATCAACCTTGTAGCATACAGATTAAGCTAATTAGTAATTCATGATTGTTTAATGCTTTCCTAGTTAATTAATATCTCTCTCAACCTTCAACCCCCTTAGTTAAATACACTCAGTACGACTACTTCGAGAATACGTGTAGCACTTGGTAACCCAGTAACGATTAGCATTTGGTAATCCCAGTAGCATTGCACTAGTTTAGGATGTGTACAGCAAGTGGGAATGGATACTAGTATTAGGAACATTTAGAACTTAGTTAATGAATAGTTAATGCAAGTTAGCCACTTAGTTCTCTCTCCCTCTCCTTTATTAGCAGAAGGCATAAAAAATACAAAAGCTATAAAAATCATATATCTCAAGCTTACTTAACCATACAACCATGATAATACAAGTAAGTTTGGGAAGACAATGATTGATTAACCCTGAGTGTTCCATTAAGGCGCGTAAGCACTTAGTCCTTGGAGTTCGACTGGATCATGCGTGAAATGCTCGTATTCGTATGGTTGAGTGTAGGGGTACCTCGCCACTCATCATTGGTGCTGTTGCTGGGGACTTAGTTGTTTGTGCGCTATGTAGAACATAGGAAATCATTCATATCATTGGAACATTAGAACGAACCCTTAGGATTAATCAAGAAAAGGCAAGACAATAGTACATCACACACTGAACAAGGCAAGATGTCTTCTTATTCGCATAAGAGCACTTCACCGCTAAGGACTAATACAAGAGAAAATCAGTGACATAAGACACATAAGCAAGATCCGCTAGTTCCTCAATAGTTCTGTGTGGTATATACTCATCCCAATGAGTATGTACCTAATTTCACCTTTATTCTCCACCAAGATAAACAACTGCATTGAAGAGAATTGGAGGGTAACATAGTGTTGCCTCCAGACCGATCAGTTCCCAACATGCTCCTTCATGCTCTCACATGAATAGGTATGCCGCTTTTATACATGGAATACGTTGCATGTGATCATGACTCTAGGGACTATCATCCCACAGAAGTGCAACATCAAAGGGACTTGCGATAGGAGAGATACCACACATCTTTGAAGGGTAAATGGCCCCATGACGCTCCGCACATTTTGAGCAAATTGAGGATGGTGAACCTGCTTCAACAGGTTCTCCACGAAATGATGTTCCTCCTCCTAACATTGGTTACGAGGTGGTGTATCAGAACCTCCACTCCACTATTCACAACCCTGGTTCTGATACCCACGAACACACGATAAGGGCGGACATTCTGATCGTGATCATGATCAAGGCCAAGACCATCGAAGAGAAGGTAGAAAAAACCGTCATGGTGATGGTTCTCCTTATTTTTTACCTTCATCATCATCTTCACCCTCTCCTTTAGTGTTCAGACGCAGTCATAGGGAAACCAATCGTGGGGATAAGGGAAAATGACGTGAAAGTCATTGACGAGATAATCAAGAACGAGGACAAGGGCACTCTATAGAATCAAGGCATAGAACAAGGGAGAGTAGGAAACCACATAGAAACCATAGATGCTATGACCAAGATGATCACAAAGAACCCCTACTCGCAACTAGAAGCATGCTAGATATAACAAAGGCTGTAATAGTTCCAACAAGGCACCAAAAGGATAGTAGGATCAAGAGGTTAGACATGAATAACATCCCATGATTTGAAAGGGGATACAATGCTGATCCTGAAAATCATTTACAAGTATTCCATGATGCATGTGCCTTGCAAAACATAGAAAACGAATGGCAAAAACTAAAGTTGTTCCCAAGGATACTAGTGAAAGAAGCTGAAAGCTGGTACCAGTCCTTAAAACCAGAATTCATTAGGAGGTGGAGTACAATGTTAGAACTATTTAATGATAAGTACCAAACATACTCTCGAGTGTCTAACCTACGAAAGCAAATCCAAGGATGGAAGCAAGGAAATCATGAATCCTTGGATGCTGCCATGGGCTGCTATTATGCACTGTTACATCGTTGCCCTGGCTATGGTTATTCGCAACAGGATCAACTACGCCATCTCATGGATGGACTTAGGAATGAAACAATAAGAACCCTTGAGACGTACCCCCAAGGAAGGTTATCGAAGCTTAGGTCTCATCAAATTCATCGACTGCTAGATCAAGTTGCCAAAGAAGAAGGTGAGCTATGAAAGAGAGAAAGTGCAAAGGAATACAACTGAGATCCTTCCCTTTGAAAAAAGGAAGTGAGATTTTATGAGGAGGAAGAAGAGTCACCACTCGAAGAGATGGTGAATAGGAAAACTTTGCCTCTCCAAAAGTTAACATCAGAAGTATCGGCAAAAGTAGACAAAATGTGGGACTCCCTAGATGGTAGGTTTGAAACCGTTCTTAAAATTGTAGAGGAGTCTAGGGAGCGAGGTAGTGACCGCAACAAAAAGAAAAAGAGAGAAGTGGAAAATGCATGTAACAAGGGTAAGGCAAAATGGCCATCACAGAAGAGGTTGTGGATTCAAATACGAACAATGATGGTGGATGCGAGATATGCCAATACGACCATCCTAAGGGATGTTGCCCAGTGATCTCACATCTACAAGAGTTTGGGGTGTATGCACTCAACCCATGACTAAATAAATAGCAAGCACCCCGATGATTACCTTATCCCCAAGGTAAACCAAGGCAGTTCCACCAACCTTAAACATATTATCCAAGTGGAAATCCACCATAACCCATTGAGCAACATCAACAGTGGCAATACCCACAGTCATGGGGGATGCCACCACCAAGGCAACAATACCCCTACCGNACGACCATCCTAAGGGATGTTGCCCAGTGATCTCACATCTACAAGAGTTTGGGGTGTATGCACTCAACCCATGACTAAATAAATAGCAAGCACCCCGATGATTACCTTATCCCCAAGGTAAACCAAGGCAGTTCCACCAACCTTAAACATATTATCCAAGTGGAAATCCACCATAACCCATTGAGCAACATCAACAGTGGCAATACCCACAGTCATGGGGGATGCCACCACCAAGGCAACAATACCCCTACCAGCAGCAACCTAACCCATATGGCTACTACGTGCAGCATCTAATCTCTCCACGTGACTCTGTTAGTCACGTTACACCACAACATCACTACTAAGCCCATGAGTATTATAGAACTCCTCCTAGGGAAGATAACCCATAAATATGCCATCCTTCAAATCCATCTGCAACTCTCACACCAATAGCTCCATACCACCCACTCTAGCAATGCAAGGGGAACTCCCTACTCAACCGCAGAAACACAATGCCACAAGGGTTATAAATCCTCAACCCACTATTGGTTCTAAAAACCACATGAAGAAAAGACCTTTCTTCATAACCAATAGTCCAACCAAGCCCTTACAACCACAAGTGGTTGAACCTCTGAATGCCTCCCCATCAAATAGAGCTTTAGAGCTCCCTTTGAACCAAACACCAAACTCAATGCATACAGTTATGTTAACACATGCCATTAATGATTGGATTAAGGTTGGCCACCTTCCCAAGAAATTCTCTGATCTTGGAAGCCCTCTAATCTATCTGCAAATCACTAGGAATGAGCCATGCAAATCTCTTCTGGATTCAGATTCTAGAGTCAACTTAATATTGCAAGAAATGTACAAATCCTAGAACTTGCCTCCATTAAAGAAGAGCAATATTTGCCTAGAGCTGGCCAACCAGTCCATCACTGTTCCCTTGGGACTGGTGGAGGACATCATCACCACTATGTGTGGGTGGTCATACCCAGCTAATTTCCTAGTGATATAAGTGAATAACGGTAAAGGGGACTTCTCAATAATAATGGGAAGGGCATAGCTAAGTACTATAGATGCATGTCTAGAAATCTGCCATCTTTCCCTGGAAATATCTAAGGAGAACACTTTTAGAAAGATTGAGAAGAAGAAGGTTCCATGCATTGCATACAGTGATATAGGGTGCAATTGCGTGCAGAGATCATGAGTTGTGCAAAGTTTAGCATTGCCTGCATGCAACTGGTGTGCACAAAACATTAACATACAAAAGTGCCTGTATGCAGCAACCACATGACAAGAAAACACCTAGTGGCTGATAGCTAATTAAGAGAGCAACTCACTAATGTGCATGGAATTGACTGAGGGAATAACTTGTGCTTACATCGAAAGCACAGATGCACTAGAGCAGGTCTGCTACCAACTTCCAAGCCTTAACCTTGAAAACATCAATTGGGGGAAGTTGGAAATTTCTGAAAAATTCAAACAAGAACCCCTAGAATTGAAACCATTGCCCACCGGTCTGGAATATATGACTCTTGAAAATGGAAAATCAGTAATCATTAATGTAAGACTTGCTTCCAAACAAAAAGGAACACTACTGAAAGTAATAAACAAGTGGTCAAAATCCTTTGCCTAGTCATATCCTGAATTAACTAGAATAGATCCTAGGATATGCCAGCATAGGATTTACACTGACCCCTCCATGAAACCTCAAAAACAACCGCATAGGTGATTGAACCCAAAATTGAAGCAAGTAGTAAAAGAAAAAATAGAATAGCTTCTTAAGGCTAGGTTCATATATCCCACTGTTGATAGCGAATGGGTTAGCCCTCTGGTAATCATGCCTAAAAAGGGAGGAAAATGGAGGGTGTGCATAGATTTTAGGCTACTAAACATGGCAACATTTAAGGATCACTTTCCATTGCCATTCGTTGACCAAGTCTTAGACACCATAGTAGGGCATTGCTATTATAGTTTTCTGGATGGCTATAGCGGATACAAGCAAATATAGATAGCCCTAGAAGACTAAGCCAAGACAACGTTCACAAGTCCTTGGGGAATGTTTGTGTATAAACAAATGCCATTTGGTTTATGTAATGCTCCTGCTATGTTTCAACGCCTAGTTCTAAGCATATTCCAACAGCAGATAGGGAACAGAGCGGAAGTCTTTATGGAAGACTTATCCACCTATGGAACAAGTTTTGATCAAGCCTTGGACTAATTAGAGCAAGTGTTGAAAATATGTGTAGAAACAAATCTAAGGCTCAACTGGCAGAAAAGCCATTTAATGATCCAAGAAGGCATAGTACTTGGGCATAAGGTTTCACATGCAGGAATAGAGGTAGACCTAGATAAAATTAGGGTTCTCCAAGGAATCACCCTTTAATAGGAAACTATCAAAGACATTAGGTCATTCCTTGGACACACTGGCTACTATAGGAGATTCATTGAGAACTTCTCCAAGATTGCAAACCATTGGTAGAGCTAACAAAGAAGGACATACCTTTTGAATGGACCAGGGAATGTGAACGAGCATTCCAATCCCTGAAATGAAAGCTAGTAGAAACTCCCATTCTACAAGCTCCTGACTGGTCTAGACCATTCTACATCATGATTGACGTGTCCAATTATGCCTTAGGAGCCATCATTACATAGTTAGATGACTAAAAATGCCCTTACTACATCCACTGTGCAAGTAGAAGTATCGCCAGTGCACAACTTAACTACACAACTACAAAGAAAGAATTAATGGTTGTAGTTTTTGCACTAGATAAGTTTAGGCACTATGTGTTAGGTTACAAAGTGTTCATCCACATAGATCATAGTGCAATCTGGTTCCTTATGAACAAGCCAACGGTTAGCCCTCGTATTATACAATGGCTAGTAATTCTACAGGAGTTCGATCTAACAATGATCGATTGAAAAGGCACCGAGAATGTAGTTACAGATCATTTATCTCAATTGCATTGGGATAGTAAAGAGAATGAATATGTAATGTCTAATCATTTTCCTAATGAAGCCCTCTTTGCCGGTGTAGTGAATAACCAACCCACGAAGATGAATTGGTATAGTAGCATTCTCACCTATCTTCTTACTCAACAAACACCACAAGAACTGGACTTTAGGAAGAAACAATAGTTTCTTCACAGAGCCTAGTACTTCATGGAGATCAATGGACAACTTTACAAAGTGTGTCCTAATGGCTTGATTCAATGGTGCATACCTAGGGTAGACCAACTGAGAGTTCTCCAAGATGCTCATGAGGGCCCTTGTGGGGGTCACTATGTGGGGAGATGAACGGCTATTAAGATCTTGCTTGCAAGATATTATTGGCCAGCATTGGCCAGCATTATTTTGAGATGCCCATTAACTTGTCTGATCTTATGAGTGCTATCATCGTGATGGCGGAATGACTACTAAAATGGAGGATCTGCAACAATGGATTCAACCCTTAGAACCCTTCGACATTTGGGGAATAAACTTTATGGGGCCCATTACACCAATGTCCAATGGAAAATCTTACATTGTAGTTGCAGTAGACTATCTAACAAAATGGGCTGAAGTAGCTGTAGTTAAAGACTGCACATCATCTACAGCTGCACAATTTGTGCAACAACAAATCGTAAATAGGTTTGGTGTGCCACATGCACTTATTTTGGATAATGGAACTCACTTCATAGGTGCAACATAAATTGACTACACCTTATCACCCCTAAGCTAATGAACAAGATGAGGTCACCAATAGGGAGATCACTAAGATACTAACTAGGAAAATTAGCAAATATAGGCGAGATTGGAGCACTAAACTAAATGATGCTCTTTGGGCATACCGCTCCACCTGGAAACTCCCTATAGGATACTCTCCCTATGAGTTAGTGTATGGAAAGCTTCCAACACTTCTGATTCAAACCAAGCTTCGTACACTATCAATGGCTTATGACCTCCACCTCGATCTTGATCTAGCATAAAAACAAAGGTTGGCAACTTTAAACGTGCTAGACGAAAACCAATTAGCTGCCCTCTCATCAAATGAGTTGCATAAGGCATATAACAAGAAACTTCATGACTTGAAGATTTGAAAGGTTAAGTATCAACCAAGAGATAAGGTTCTCTACTGGAACCCCACAAATGTGCCACAACGCTCAAAATTTCAAACACTGTGGAAAGGACCTTACATTATTTATACAATCTTTCCTTCAGGGGCCATGACCATATACAAACCTGAGAGCCCTGATAAGAGATTGTTAGTCAATGTGCAATAGACCAAAGCCTTCCATGAACTTAGAATGGCCAATGCACATAATACCTCTAAGAAGGAACAACCCTACTCACTATTTTGGATCTCCTCCTTCCAACTCAGTCATGGTGGAGACAACCATCTTTGCTAACCATTTGAGGCCCTTAGCTCCTTTTTAAGTTTTTTTACACATTTTTGTTTTACAAATTTCTTTAATTTTTTCCTATTTTTGTTTTGCAACATCATTTATACTTTCTCATTTCTTTGTGTGACTGTTTATTTTTTGTTGTTATTGTTTTTGTTATCATTTTTGTTTTTGTCTTTGTTTGCTATTTTTGTTTTATTAGATTCATCACCTAATAAGTGCTCTTTATGGTGGTATGAACTGTATTCTATTGATTGCTAATGTTTGGTTTCTACCTTTGAGTTATAATGTTGATACTAAGGTGTGGTTCTTTTGATATAACAGGAAATGAGTCCACGTCATCCATGCATCCATGAATTTCTATGGTCTCTCTTGGCTTGGGATTGTGTAGTCCCCTTCTATAATCATAAAACTATTAATGAATTAATGACTAGGCATTTCTCAAACTAAGGAAGGACTCAAGGACTGAAAAGGGTATGACTTCAAAGGGATTTGATGCATTTGTGTTGGCTATTCTCTTAGGTGCTTGGATGTTTTCTTCTTAAGTTTTTCTTACCATTCCGACATTACTCCATTATCAGGAAGTTGAGCCAATAAAAATAAGTCTTTGCATGGTATGGTTCTGACGCAAAAAAAAAAACAATGAGAATTCAAAGCACACCTCTTAGAAAAAATAATCCTCTGGGCTACAAGCACTAGTTATGGAACTAACCAAACATGTTCCCTCTAACTAAGGCCCTTTCTTGCTTCCTAACTTCTCCCTTTTCTCATTTTCCTCGGAATGATGTTGACTCTTTGGCGAAAGCATTCTTGTTACTTCAAGTGGATGGATTGGCCAAGTGTATTAACGTGAAGTCATTGGATGTGGATTGTTTGAGGCTGGATTTGGAATGAGATCTGCTCAGTCACATTAACCATACATACACAAGGGGTTGTACACCACCTTGTTCTTGGGACTCCATTCCATTCTCTTCTTCCCATCATTCTTTCTCCATTTTCCACTTCATTGCCAGTTGTATCAGTAGTCTATATTTTGGTTGATGCATTTTTTTCTCTTTGGTGAATTCTTGTGGTTAATTCTTTAACTCTTGCTTCCAAACGACATTTCCAAAGCCTACAAACTCTTTGAATGTGGGTTTTTCAAGGCATAAAGGGCATGAGCCTGTTGTGGGGAGGACCCACTGGCATTCCTATTTGGTGCATTAGTTAACTTCTTTCCCTTAAACATTTCCACAATCAATATTTTTTGTTTCATTCCCATCTCTGCCATCCATGTTATTGGTGTTGTCGTTGTTTCTTTTTCTCCATCTTCCTTATTTCTTATCTTTTTCGATTCTATCTCTACTAGAGGATTGCTCATAGTCATAGGGGCCCTAGTCTAATTTTTTCAATTTTTCCTAACCCCTACACCTTGGGTAGTCACCAGTGTTATATCTCTAAAATTTGTATTGGCCATATCATAACTCAGCCAATGGACCTTACACCGAGGCAAGGTATCAACTCTATTGTGATTTACTTATCCTTACTCATATGTGACTATGTTGTGTGTGTAGATGGCAATCATATAGCAATAGACTAGACCTGGAGGAAACACTCAAGATGGAATGGTGCTGGAATGGTTGTGCAAGGAACAAGATTGATGGCGCAGCTATGGATGGACAATGGAAGGTGCAATCTTGGCGTCGGCAGCAACACGTCTTCTCCTTTTCTCTCTCTTTCTCTTTTCTCTTAGCTACCAAATAAGGCTGGATGTCAATTGTGTATAGTGTTCACTCTTGTAGTCATGAACACTAATGTTGTCATGTATTGTAATGTTGATTCGTTCACATGTCATCCCATTCACCATTAGTTTTCATTCAAGTCAATAATCCCATACCTTCGCAATATTTTGTAAGGAACTCAAGGAAGATTTTTCATTCAGTCATGGGGGTATGATGAACCACAATATCGTGTACGTGATATCGCATATGCGATATCACAGCCATGATGCGATATTGCATACATGATATCGCATCCTGCCTCATCTTCTATAAATAAGAGGTGGCATTGGTTCCATAAGTTAGAATTAAACCCTTAGCCAGATTCTTGTAGTTTTGTTATTCCAAAGTTAGAATTATTTCTGTGTGCCCGCAGTAGGAGTCATAGAGTGAATAGATCTTTATTTGAGCAATTTGTACCTAAGCACAATTTTGTGTACAGTAATAAAGATGAACTTTATGATAAAGCTTGCAGCATACAGATTAAGCTAATTAGTAATTAATGATTGTTTAACGCTTTCCTAGTAAATTAATATCTCTCTCAACTTTCAACCCCCTTAGTTAAATGCACTCAATACGACCACTTCGAGCATGCGTGTAGCACTTGGTAACCCAGTAACAATTAGCGTTTGGGAATCCCAGTAGCATTGCACTAGTTTAGGATGTGTACAACAAGTGGGAACAGATACTGGTGTTAGGAACATTTAGAACTTAGTTAATGAATAGTTAATGCAAGTTAGCCACTTAGTTCTCTCTCCCTCTCCTTTATTAGCAGAAGACATAAAAAATACAAAAGCTATAAAAATCATATACCTCAAGCTTACTTAACCATACAATCGTGACAATACAAGTAAGTTTGGGAAGACAACGATTGATTAACCTTGAGTGTTCCATTAAGGTGCGTAAGCACTTAGTCCTTGGAGTTTGACCAGATCGTGCATGAAACACTCGTATCCATATGGTTAAGTGTAGGAGTACCTTGCCACTCATCATAACCATTAAGTGACTCTTTTCCCAACTTAATTTTAAGTTTTTATCTATACATCTATCTAAGACATGTTCAAGATGTTGTAAGGTTTCATCATAAGAATCCCCATAAACTGAAAAATCATCCCTAAAGATTTCAGCATAATCTTCTAACATATTTGAAAATATTGAAATCATGGCTCTTTGGAAAGTGGCTGGTGCATTACAGAGGCCAAAAGGCATTTGTCTATAAGCAAATGTTCCATAAGGACATGTGAAGATTGTTTTATGTTGGTCTTCAGGGGCAAGAGCTACTTGATTGTAACCACTAAATCTGTCCAAAAAATAGTAGTATTCATGTCTTTCTAATTTTTCTAGAATTTGATCTATGTATGGTAATGGAAAATGGTCATTTTTTGTGTTTTGGTTTAATCTTCTATAGTCTACATGAACCCATTCACTATCTGCCATTGGATAAATGATTTCTTCTTTCCAAAGTTTTAAAATTTCATCTTTAAATATTTGTTTTAAGATTGGATTAATTCATCTTGTGGGAATTCTTATTGGTTTGACATTGTCTTCTAGATAGATATGATGTTGGTAGATGTGGGTGAAATTCCTTGGTGAAGGTCCCCATAGCTCCATGCGAATGCTTTAGATTTCTATGCAAAATTTCTAATAATTTTTTTTCTTTTTCATTGGTATGTTGGGATTTTATTTTTAATGGTTTATTTTGATCTAAAAAGATATACTTAAGTGTATTGGGTAATTATTTAAGCTCCAAGGAATCTTTATTTGTTAATTGAATTATTTCTCCAATATTTCTTGATCCTAAATTTAGAGTTTGGTCAAGGAGATCTTGTTGTTCCTTAGTTGAGGGGCCTAAAGGTCATTCCTCAAAATTATTTAACACTAAGGTTTCCCTATCTTGTGCCATTGCTAAAGTGGGTAGAGTATAAAGCATTCTTGCCTCCTTCAAGTATGTATTTAAACGATCTTCTTTTACCTTATCATATACATTTAGTGTAAAAGTGAGATTTGCAAATGAGAGTTGAAGTTGGCCAGATCTACAATTAATTACCGCATCAACCATTGCTAACCAAGGCCTACCTAATATAATGGGGAAAATTTAGGATCTTTCACTTCCAAGACTACAAAATCAATTGGGTATTTTCCTTTTTCTACCTCTATTATTAAGTCTTCTATGATTCCTATGGATTTTACACTTGAACCATTAGCCAATGATATTGTCATGTTTACTCTTCTTATATTCTCTATATCTAGTGATCTAGCCATTTCAAGATGCATAATATTAATACTAGCTTCTAAATCCAATAGGGCATTCCTAATTTCTTGTCCATTTATCTTAATTGGAATGGTAGGAACTCCTAGATCTTGGTATTTAGGAATTCCATGCATTTGTATAAGTTGAGAAAGGTTATCAACTACATAAACTTGTTTAGGAATTTTTTTCTTTTCTTCTCCTAATGCATAATTCCCTTAAGTATTTGACATAGAGCGGTGTATCTTTTACTGCTTGCTCTAAAGGAATATGTAAGTATAATTCACTAAACATTTTTTCAAAATGGGCTTTGGTTGTGAAGTTTTCTTGTAATCATTTGGGGAAAGGAGGTAAAATTGGTTGTCTAGAGAGTAATGGTTGTTCTTTTTCCCTAGTTGGTTGATCTTTCTCAATGACTACTTATGGTTTTATTTTCTCTTGTGTTTCTACCTCTTGGAATCTCATCTTCTTTTGGGGTTTAGATTCATTTGTTTTTCCACTCCTTGTAGTAATGGAATGTAATTGCTCTTTTTCTTTTCTTTGAGATGTAGGATTCGATTTAGGTTGAGATGGTAATTCATTTCTAGTTAAGTCTTGAAATCTTCTCCTAGTTTCACTCATAAATTCTCTACTTTCTTCTATGAAGGAAGTAAGGCTTTGGGTGAGTTTATCTAAATGTTCATTAGTTGGATTCTTAAATTGCCTAAAATTATTTTGAGGATATTGTGGGTAGAATGGTCATTGAGGAAAGTTCATTGTTGGTTGGCTCTTAAATTGTTGAAAAACCTTAGCCGACTCTTGCATTTCCTATTGACAATAATACAAGGCTGGGTAGGTTGTTTGGTCATGTTGGGGACTACCACAAATATTGCATGCTTCTCTTTGAATTCCATGAGCTTGTTTTTTAATTAATCGTGTTAACTCATCGACTTTTCTATTTAATTGTTCTATTTGTTGAGTCATGCCTTGCATAATGTTGGGTTTTGGCTAATGTTTACTTTGGTCTACTAATGAATCTATAATTCTCCAACCATCTTTTGGTGTCACATTTAAAATATTGTCCCCACATGAAAAGTCAACATTTTTCCTACAATAGGGTAGTAAACCTTCTACAAAGATTTGGATTAATTGATGGGCCGGGAAGCCATGGTTTGGATTTTTTAAATATAACCCTTTAAATCTATCAAAGGTGCTTTCATAGTCTGCATCCTCATGTTGCATGAAACTCATTAATTGCTTTCTTAATGAGTATAGCTTATCATTAGAAAGAAATTTTTGTAGGAAAGCATTTTTAAACTCATCCCAAGAACTAATTTGTGTTCGAAGGGTTTGTAGCCAAAAATTAGCTTTGTATTTTAGGGTTGATTTGAAAGCAATCATTTTAGTCCTATCCCCACTTTGAGGTGCTAACATAGCTAATGTTGTTTCAAATTCTCTTATGAGTGATTGGATCTTCATCATTTGTCCCCTTAAAAATAGGTAATAAGTGAATATTTTTAACCTCTACATCTCTTCCTTGTGACCCTGAGGTATAATTGATGTTCTTTGATTTAATAATTCTCCAAGGGTTTTTCCTAGGAATGGCTAATTAATTTGAACATTAGAACTCAAACTACCAAAAGAGAGAGGAATTGGTCCTAAAGAAAATGGAGAAGGTACATGATGTGAGGATGGTCCCATAGTATAAGTTGAAGCTATTGTTGGAGTTACTATAAGACTTGGTAATGAGGTTACTATTGGTCGGGTAATACCTTCTATTGTGGTTACATAGGTTGATATTGGGGTAGTATTTAAATTTTGAGATCCTGCCCCTGTAGTTGAACTCATGGTTGATGTTGGAATGTCAAATAGAGGGTTGACAATCATGGAAAAATTAGGTTGTCTTTTTTTGTTGGGATTTTGTGTCTCCTAAGGGGAAGAATAATCAAATCTTGATTGTATTGGTTGTTCTTAGTTTTGGTTTTGATTAACTTTCGTACGTTTATAAAGGCTAAGAGTGCTTCTAGATGGTTGAATTCGTATAGGTTTCCTTGGTTTCTTTGTTGATTTCATTTAACATGAACACTCTTTGTTGGCACATTCATGGGCTACCATTCCTAAAAATTTACAAATTGATTTAATGGGTCCTACTATCATGGCTTTAATTGCAAATTTTTTAATGGTTTTAGTTGGTTGTGCGATAAGAGGAGTTGATTCCTCAGATTTTTGTTTATTTTTATTTTTATTTTTATTTAAAAAAGAAAAATAAGTAAAAGAAACCATTTCTTAATTTACAAAAATAAAAGAAAAATAAAATGCATAAAATTCATGAATAAATAAATAAATAATATAATAAAATAAAAATTAAAGCTTACTGAACCCTTGATGATGATTAACTCTGCCAACCTCCCCAACAATGGTGCCAAATTTGATGAGCCAGGAAAAATTTGGTGTTGGATACCTTTAAAATTTATTTATTTATTTTCTTATTCTAGAGATTGTTGCCTCATTTGTGACTAACCCGCGAGTTGTATCTCATGGAGGAACGGTTAAAAAGTCAAAGAAATCATCAAGACAATAAATGGTTAGAATTGAATCCAATTAAATTCCACACTTATGCCTATTACTCATAAGTAAAATTATAAACCTTTATCCTAACTTCTAATCACAAGTTCAAGAATAAATATTTATAACTAAATCAAATTGAAATTATAAATAATAATTGAAAATCACAAAGGAGACTTGCCTAAATTGCAATTTTACCTTGCTATCTCTACAATGTAGAAATTTTGATCATTTGATAATGAATTACAAGAATTGCCACAAGGCTCAACAAATCTTCAACAAAAATCTCAAGAACAATTAATTCCAATTTAACGTGGAATTCATTGGTATCAACTCCTCCTCTCTTGTTTAAAAAATGAAATTTTTCAATGTGTATGTACAATGGATGCCCCTCCTCAATACAAAGTTGAAGTCATATTTATACATTCCCAATGTTTAAAAATAAGTATTTTAATAATATATAGATACAGAAGAATTTGATACCAATCCATTATTTTTGGTGTAGGTGCCAATTCTAGCATTCCTAGTATCATGGATTTGCTAGAAACGGTGGGAGAGACGTTGCAAAAATGAAGAAGATCATTTGCCTAATCAAGATATTATGTCTTGGATTTGTTAAAAAAAGAAAAGATCTAGAGAAGAATCTTAGATTTGTAGAATGTATGGTAGATCGAGAGAGGAGCTAAACTTAGATAGCTTGCAGCCAAATCAAAACTTCAGGAATATCATCATTGTCATTGTTATCAAACGATGGCAGTGGTAGGTTCAAATCTTGTAGCAACAACTTGTGTTTTCCAGCTATAATACCACTGGCACCAACATCGGCATCAATCATGAGTAGATTTAGCTCCAACATAGCACTAGTGTGCAAAGGTGGCTTCACCTCGTCCATGACATCCATGTCATAGAGTTGATCTCATTGTCGTTGATATTATCAACAATAGACAATGAAGAATCACAATTGTTATGACAAGGGGCAGTATCGACTCTTACCAAACCAGTGTGATCATAAATGACAACTAACTTTAAAAGCTAATAAGGGATCCTTCAACAATATGAATGATAGGAGCAGTAAATATGATAAATACATTGCCTTAGATATAGGCATCAGGACCCAGGAGTGATCACCATGGAATACCGAAAGGTAAATTTAGTATATTCATCTTTGAGGCTGGCTGAGTGCATAGGAATTTGCAAATCTACAATCCAACTATCCATAAAACAAGGTGGTGAAAATTTTCATAGGGGGAATGCCAGAATGACCTGGTCTAGAGTGACTGGTGCATACACAAAGGTTTTGAAGGAGAAATAGGGCATCAACATTTTGGTACTCATCATGTTCACACCAATGTCGTTGGCATTGTCGACGTTCTCGGTGAGCTACCATAGAATCGCCTTGCGTGCACCATCTACAGTAGTGGGCTTTTGCTAGGTTACCAGCAAAATCTATAGGATAGGTGCAAGGTGGTGATCAAATGTCGTAGGAAAAGTAGGACCACAACCACTACCATATAATATATTATAATATAATTTATGTAATATATATAATACACAATATAATCTATAATGTTTATATAATTTATATAAGGTATATATATAT
>MNCI01006585.1:0-66286 GCA_015680685.1 Gnetum montanum | reverse complement strand
ATAATGTATACATGTAATTATAATCTCATTAATATATAATAATACATTGTACTAGTTAAAGTAAAATTAAAATAAACTAAACCACACCAATTAACTAATCATAATAAAATAATAATAAACTAATATTTATTACTTATATAAAGAAATAAAATAATAATCAAATAAACAATTTGTTATATGAAATATAGAATGAAATTAATTAAAATGCATAAATTTGACAAAAATACTTATTAAAACTGAACAAATTTTTGGGGTTCACCAATATGTCAAGGCCAATCAAATGCTTCCGTAGCTACCATATCCATGGGATGTATTAGCTCCATCACACATTGCACAACAAGCATGGATGTTACATTACCCAAGAATGAAGGAAGAGAAAATTTAGGTGCTCCTAAAAAGATATAAATTCCATAAGCTTGATGACAAGGAGAAGCAACCAATGGAGGAGCCACCAACATTAGGCACTACATAGGCTAGATCGAGCTTCATCCATTTTTTTTATCAAAGTTTGTCCTATCATGTCTTGTGTCATTTTTGTAAAAACAACACTGTGGCATAAAGTGTCATCTAAATCTACCTCTCAATTTTGTAAGGAACTCTATCTTTATTTTACTTTAATTTAAGGACAAGTTTTCAATCAATCGTGGGGGTATGATAAATCAACATTTGGTGGACTACAATATCTGGTATATGATATTGTAGCCTTGATATCGTAGCTCTAGTATCATAGCACTAGATACATTATTGTATATGTGATATCATAGGATGCGTGCCAGCCTATAAATACGACACTTGGGTGCATAGATTTACATAAGTTTCATTCCATACTAACTAGACTCTTTTAGTTTGTTTTCATAATTTAGCACTTAGAAGTGTGAATGCCCACAATGTAGTATGACGTAGTGTATGAAGTCTTTATTCTTGCATCTTGTACTTGGGCACAACTATGATTAGTAATAAAGATTCAGGTATTTCATACTATTGTAGCATTCTCCTAGTTTAATGTTTTACTTAGAATAATGTTTACTATTTTCTTAGTTAATGTTTACTTTTCCATGCACTTTACAATACTATTGTTAAGTATAATGAGTACATTTCATCTTGAGCACTGAAGTGTAATTGCTTGGTAACCTTGTAGTGCTATCACTTGGTTTGCCCAGTAGCAAAGTACTTGGTAATCCCAGTAGTAGTTACACGAAGCCCAAGGTGTGTACAAAAGGTCAGGACTAGATACTCATCACCTTAGGATAGAATAGATTTTTTTTTACTATTTTAGTCCAACTTGACTTAGAAACTCTTTTCACTTTACCATGTTCACTAGGAGCCAAATGGCCAGACAACATCAACATATCATATACCTCACTATGAGCTAAACTATACATGTAGACTTCACTAGCTCCATGTGGGAAGACAATGGTCTTGAACTTGAACCAATTACTAGCATAATCACATTGCCTCATCCACAGATTACAATTTAGTTGCACATGAAATACTTGTGACTTATATGTTTGGGTGTTGGATTGCTCCACTACTCATCACCATCTCAATAAGTAAACAATGTAGTAAAGACATGTGTATACAACAATGTCTATATGCAGCAGCAACAAAGCAAGAAGAAACCTAGTGGTTGACTAATGACATAGAATCTAAATCAAATATATGCATGGAACTAGTTAAGAAGATTACGAGGTCCTATGTAGAAGAAACTGACAAGATGAAATAGATATGAAGATAAGTTTCCCATACTAAGTTTTAATAAGAAGAGGATGTTGAATGGGGAGAATTAGAAATACCATATAAGTATGAACTAGAACAACTAGAACATGCTACACCTTATCATCCCTAATTAAATGGGTAAGCTGAAGTAACTAACATAAAAATTACATGAATATTAACTATACCTGTTAGTAGATATAGGATGGATTAGAGCACTAACATTAATGATGCTTTGTGGACATATCAATCAACATGGAAATTTTCTATAGGGCATTCTTCATATGAACTTGTTTATGGTAAACTACTTACCCTACCAATCTAAGTACAAATAAATACCCCAACAACAACTTGCATACTTAACTTAGATGTAGACCTATCCCAAAAAAAGTAATTAATGAATCTTAATCTACTAGATAAAAATTGATTAATAGCCCAAATGAGCAAAAACCTTCACAAGAAATATTCCAAACACTGATATGACACTAAGATTAGACAAGTCTCTATTAGGCCTCGTAATAGAATCCTTTACTATAACCCAAACCATGTCATCCAAAGGACTAAGTTTTAGAGTTTAGGGGAAGGACCTTATATAGTCCACACCACATACCAATCAGATTTCATGCAACTCTATCACTTGACTAATCCATAGAGATTAATTCTTATCAGCTTTTAAAAGGTCAATTCATTTCATGAATTTCCATCAATAAAGACTTCTACCATGTGTTCCAACCCCATTACTTCATGTTTGCTCTTTCGTGTTTCTACCTTTAACAATAGTCATGGGGTGTCATCTCTTATTGTTAAGTACTAATAAACCTTTTTATATTTTTCATTCTTTCATTTTTCCCAATTTCTTACCATTTCTCTAACTTCTTGGTATTTTCTTCATTCTTTAATATCTTTTCTATTCTTTAATATTTTCCATAGTTTCTTATCATTTCTCTTATTCTTTAATATCTTTCAAGGTTCTTTATATGTTTTTCTATTCTTGTAAATCTTTGACTCTTTTTATAATTTTACCATTTTTTGATGTACATATTTTCATTAATTATTATAATAAAATATCAAGCAACATGCAAGATATAGTTGAAGCAATAATAATTTCACTCTATGTTATCAAATCATTGAAGCATTAATTGTATATACAATGAGACCACATCATCCATCCACTAATTTTCAATAATAGAAAGGTTCTTACTATGGACATAATGATATTATCATTACAATAAAATTAAAATAAACCTGTGATCATTATTCCTGGATGAAAAGGTGAAGAACCAAGTGGAAATGAAAAGGGTATGACATGAAGAACATTTGTGGATTCTCTAAAGCTACTACTATGAGTCTTATTACACTATTAAGTTGTATTATTTACTTGAGTTCTAATATAAAATTGAAGTGTGTTCTAAAATAAGTGCTTCCTTACCATGTCATTGGAAAGACATGTTACCCATGTTTGAAGTTTGCTAACTTATCATAAATTTCAAGATTTCTCAGACTTGCATTGGTTACAGGATTAGAGAAACATGTTACCCATGCTTGAAGGCACTCCTTTGTCAAATGGCCAAGTCTAATTCCAAATAAACTACTTAATTAATAAATTTCTTTCTTGTTCTTCATTGCCAAGTGATGATATTTATTGTAGTCATGATCATCTTATTGTTGTAATTTTTGGGATGATACAATACGAAGTCATTGGTAAGTGGTGTGAACTTAGTTTAGATCTTGGAAAAAAAGGCTAATGATCACTTTAACCATGCATCACATACAAAATTCATTATGCTTATAGTAAGACACCTCACATTCCATTTTCTGCAATCCCTATTGCTACCATTTCCTCTCACTATTATATATAATATTATAATTTGATAGTTTTGTGTATCATAGGATTATTTATTATTTAGGTAAGTAACATGTGTGTTTTGGTAGACTGGTATGACTTACATTTAACTCCTTGAGTGCCCATAGATACTTGTAGACATGGTTATACAAGGGTATTAAGGGCAAGAGCCTACTTTTGGGAGGACCCACTTATATAACTCTTGTGTCTCATGCTTGAAAACCAACTCCACATCATTTTGTACCTTCTAGATACTTTATTAATCATTGCTACTTCCCTATGTACCCATAGTTAGAAATTTAGCAACTTTTGATCAAACCATCACCTAGACCTTACTTGATTTACCTTGTTCAAACTCCTTCTTTAACAACATTTTGACATCAAAATTCTATATTCTAAGCATAATCTATGATTAGAAATTCTTAGGATTATCTTAATACCTTCTAGGCTACTCACTTCATTTCTACATAGACCATTAGAAAAATTTTCATTTCTACCATTTCACACAAGAGGAGTTCATGCTAATTTTCTATTAGATAACCTTATGAGTCACATATCTTCCCCACCACACATCTAATCTAATTTATTCTTGAATACTTTCACTCTTGAAGTGATCATCTCAATTGTGGGAGAAAGTGTTATGTGTAATTTTTGCAAATTATGCAAATCTTTTTCCTAACCTTCAAAAGATTAATTAAGGGTAAGTGTTGTAAACAATAATAATATTTTATATAGATCTAAGCTAATAAACTTAACATTTCTTTCTGATTGAATATTCTAAAAATTTTGAGCAATAAATCAACGATAGTGACATGTCGTTCAAGCCAAAAATTATTTGTGATTATTAGAAAACTGTTTAATTAAGGGTTTTTCTAAATTATTTATTTTTTGAATTGATAAATTTTTTAAACTCTACAATCCAAATGAAAAATAAGATTGATTGTGTATAATGATTTTGATCAAAATCCAAAATTTTATGAAGAGTTACAAATTATTTGAAAATTTTCTAGAATTTCTGGTTAATCTTAAAATTTCTTATGATTGCAGATGCTATTGAAAAAAAATATCCAAATCTAGAGAACTATCATAGCTAAGAGAAAAGAGGCCTAGAGGAAGAGGAAGGTTATGAGGCATAGAACAAACTCCTCATGTGGAGAAAGAAGTGCAATTGTATATAATCTGATAATCCAAACTTGTAATGGGGCAATTTATGCAAGCATAACCTAATGCATCACCTATTCCAAAATAAGGACAATGCCTCAGACTCTCTAATGAGTGCTTGCAAGCCATCTAAGAGAAGTCTACCATGTCCATTGTGATAGTGGAACTAAAATTTAGTCCATTCATGAGGTTTACACCTATGGAGGCTCATGAACAACTTCAAGCATCACCTCTCTAGCCCATCATTTCAAGTAATGGTTAATGGTATTATGGGAAGTGCATTAATTTTGACATAATAAATAGGATGATGCAACTATGAAGATTGAGGGAGTAATAGTGCCATATTCCACTAAAGTTATTGTCAAGGCATTGAATATACAAAACGTTGGAGCCAACATTATCTAAATCTCTACATGGTCTAACATAGATGCAAGGAAGTTTTGGTTGTAGAGGACATATGGAATCATGGAAAAAGAATACAATGGATTATCTACTATGGAGAAGATTTATTTCAAGATTGGGACATACCACTTTTTTCCAACTAAAAGACTCATCATAGTTTTTACCTATGCTACCAGAGGAAGTGTTATCCTAATGTAAAAATTCTAAGTAAGCATAGCCCATCTACTATTAAAAATTTAGAGAACATTTGAGGAGAAAGAGATAGCAAAACCTATTCTTCCATTATTGTTTCTTATTAGAAAATTATGTAGGCAAGTAGGAATTTTGAGCTACACAAATAATGTTCTCCAAAAAGCCCAAAATTCTTCACATGTAGAGATTTCAAAACTAGTGCCACCTAAAAAGAATTAAGTAGAAAAACTAGTAAGCATTGAGATTGCAGTAGGGTCAACACTAACGGTAAACATTCTAGCCACTAAGATAGAATAGGTTGGACTTAGTGGATCAACCCTAGCTATAGAACATGTAGGACCAAGTGCTTCACCAATACAACAACAACTTAATTACAAGTCTATTATGAGTCATTTACAACAAATAGCAAAAATAATCAATTGGGGTAGCATAAAAGTCTCAAGCATGTATAAAGTTAGAGATAATCCAAGAAGACCTGCAATATCAACAAGACTTGGTAGTGGTCAAATATCTTTGTAGGTAGAAGAAAATAATTTTTAAGCATAACAAATCTCTAGGAACACTACATCACATTAGGTAATGTTATAAACTAGTGAAGGAGACATTGTAGTGGTGATGCAACATCAAGATGTAGTAGGAGTAGTAAAGGTAATAACTAATCACATCAAGGAGTCATTTAATGTTTCTATTGTGCCATTGGTAGACATTTCTTAAGTTAAGGATGTACAAACATTAGCCAAAACATTAAGAAAGAAGACCATGTTCCTTGCAGAACATGAAGACGCAAGGTAGAGACTGTTGAAGATAGAGTAAGTCATCTAGAATATTTTTGATATTTCCAATGACATCACTGCAGTGTAGTCAGAGTTAATATCTACTAAAAGAAACCTAATCATGGAAGAAATAAGAATGTAATACACAAAAAATATAGTGCAAAATTTACAAGAAGAATTAGCTGCATTGTGAGCTAAAAGACAGGATCTTGCATGGTACATTGTACTATACCAACTATCATAATTTAGAAGTAAGCAAGTAGATCAATTAATGATAAGAAAATACAAATGGAGATAGAAAAGAAAAAGATAGTTTGGAATGCTTCAATAGCAGAGGCTTAGACATATGCCCATGCTAAAGCATAGCTACATTAGCAGAAGAGAAAAAGAAGATTGCTACAATAATTATTAGGTTAATAAATATAGACAAATTAAAAAACATGCCCAAGGGTAGCATCCATTAATTTAGAGAGTAGCTTTCTAGAGTCAACCTCAATATGAGACAATTAGCTCATGAAAATAGAACCTTATCAATGAAAGAAGTCTAGGCATTCAAAGAGAAGATAGCCATTAAAATTAGTGCATGAAAGAATAAGGACAAGAAGCATGAAAGGTTTAAAGAAACATTAGAGATCAAGTGAGCATATAAAAATAGATCAATGAGAAAGCAATCCAGATGGCCAAGGCTAAGATCAATTTAATTACACAATAGGCACCTGATTCGCAATCCATATTGGATAGAAAACTTGATAGAGTACATGGGGTTAGCAAATCTACAATATACTAACTTGACCATGTTGATAATATGTCGACTAAGAATAGAGCTATAGGAGTAATTGGCTACTATGTATTCCATGTATGAAAGAAAGTTTACAAATAGGAAAGATGGAAAATAAAAACTTCACAGTGCCAAATTTGAACTTCAAGCTTCAAATCAATTTATCAAGACCAAAAAGATGTTGTAGTAAACTTGGCTAGAAGAATGATTAGTTATTAATAGTTACAAAAGATGGCCAAAGCTTTTGAAGTAGGGTGAACACATTTTGCATTTTTGTATGTCAAATCCAACAAGATGTTTTCACAACTACCATGTCCTTAGAAAACACTAACACCTAAGAACATTGCCAAGTTGGCATGGATAGTAACTGATCCTAGGACTTAAAAAGAAACCTAAGAGTGCTATTAAATAGTTCTCAATTCAAGTAGCTAGATGATAAGGGAAAAAAGCCAATGGAAGAGTGACCACCATTAGGAACATAAAAGAACTACATCAAACTCTAATGTATTTTGTTTTTCATTTGTCATGTGTCAATCATGCATTGCATGATAATTTTGTAATACCACTTCAAAAAATATGTGACATTTATAGATAGAGATAGTCATGTATATATGTCATGATGTTCAATCCATGTAACCCCATAGGTTGTAATGACTTCTATCCTTCTTTTGTTTAATCTCAAGGATGATTTTTTAGTTAGTGTTAGGGGTATGATAAAATACCTTTTTAGAAGACTACTATATCATATTTATGATATTGTAACTGCAATATTGTAGCTCATTATACAATGTTGTAGATATGATGTAGTGGGCCATGGTTATGCTTATAAATACAAGTCCAATGTCATATCAAATAACATAAGTTTCACCAAAACTTACTAAAATTCTTACAATTTATTTTCTTGAAGTTAGAGTTAGTTGTAAATGCCCATAATGTGGTGATTAAAAAGTGTATGACATCTTTATTCAAGTGGATTATTCTTCAACATAAGTCATGACTGGTAATACAGATCGAGATTGTTCTTCATCATTGTAGCATCTTACATAGAATAGATTTACTTTTCTATGTTGCTTACTTTTACTATATCATTTAGATTTCCTATGTTAATTAATATTATCATGTTCATTAGTAAAGGTGAAATAAGTGTAACTTTTTTTTGAGTGTAAAGTGTAACTGTTTGGTAATTGTTGGTACATTTGGACCATTTAATGGAGTAGATTTCATTAGGAATTTTGTTAATTGTCTGAACTGAATTAAAACTCAGTTTCATTTATAGATGGTAAATTCCATGCCTATGCAATTTGTGATACAGAATAGAAGAGTTTTACCAATTTCATATGTAAAGTAAGGATTTAATGTTGCTAAGGATTTTTGGAAAATGTGATGAAGAATAATAATGTGATTGACTGCTCAAAAAATTGTGAATATAAAATTCAATCTATGGGCTATCCATGGACTATCGTTGTTTAAAATAGTGCAAAATTATGACATTTTACAAAAATAAAGAAGTTAAAATAACTAAGATTGAATCCCATGGATGGAAAGTAGAAGTTGGGGAAATTGAGAATTCACTTTTAAGGATGTAGAAAAAGTTATAAATAATATGTTGCATGAGCAAAGACTCTGGGAAAAGAAGCAAAAAGTGCATAAACTAAAACACAACCAGACTAGAAAGAAGAGGCACATAAGAATTATTAGGCAAGAACATTAAAATAAGGAGAACATTGCAAACAAGGTTTATCATTCATTCAAATTGCTAAACAAAATGAAACAAATCAAATGTGCAACAATCCAAAGCTAAGAGAGGGTTAGTATTCTAAAAATTGCACTAAATCAAGATCTAATCCTTGTCCATCTTCATCTGCTTGAGCAATTGAAAAACCTTAGAGAAAATAAAACCTTAAGAAATGACATCACGACATGTATTCATTAGAGAAAATTAAGCATGTCATAGACCTAATTATTTGACCAAACATGGGAAATCGATTTGCAAAATGCCATTTCCATATGGCCATTATTTGTAGAAAATCCACAACCTTTATCAACAAAATGTTGTCCACTCATATTTTTTGGGGTTACTACTATTACAAATTGAAATTTGAAAAATCAGGATGTTCTTGATTCACACGGCACCAGAGCCTTGGCCTAGGATTTGATGCTATGTTTCTTACTAGAGTCTCAATACCTATCCCATCACAGATCTCCTAGAGGTTGTAAACATTTCCATAGTTTCTAGCAATCTCTCATAGCACTTGCACAAACAAAACTAGGGTTTCTTTATAGCTGCTACAATGATCATACTCTCCAGCTACACCAAGAATGATGGTGATGGAGTTTTGCCACCTTGTATAGATCGTCACCACTTTCAAATGTTCCATTGACATCGCTATCCACATCTGGAGTCCACAAAAGATGGCATTGATGGCATCAAAAGCATAATGAATAACTGATAGTGGAAGATATTTTCCAAATGTCAAGCTTTAGGGAGGGAAGACAAATGGTGAACGTGTGCATGACCATGAACCTGAAGATGTTGGAGGCGGGAGTGGCATTGAAACTAGGAGTTGTGGTATCACTAGCGGAAGGAGTGTAACAAGATGAGCTGCAAACCCTTGCATCCATACCATGCAACAAACAGTGAACCATTATTCTTGTAGTGAATTGATGAAAATCATGTTCCATCTTTGGAACTAAAGTTTGGGCATCTTTCTTAATCTTGTTAGTTCTTTTCTTCTATTTTTTTCTTAGTTGCTTAGCTAATAGTTTAGATAGTATTATGCTTGGCATTTAATTTTGAGATTTTTCTGTGTTGCCTTTATAGCTCTATTTTTGCACAATATTAAACTACTATTAATATTTTCCAAATAAGAGCTTATGTTGTATTAGAAAAGCATCTTGAGCAATTTAATAGTAATGTCTTATAGAAATTTCCTATTTGAGCTTAGGAAATCTAGAAAATATTTGATACTTTGAGATGACTGACATAGCTTCTTTATTTTTAAAGTTTATTACCTTAATATTGTAATCTTGAAATTGTCAAATTTTTCTAGAAGTTCTATTGTTTGCAATTCTTGACCAATATTAACTAGCTAGATAGAAGCTTGTACTTTTTCATTTACAAAGCGTTTTGGTAGTTAAATAAAAGTGTTTTTTATAAAATTACTTGTTGAGATCAGAGGGTTTAGACAATTCATAATAGATTGAATTGGAATAGCTTTATTGTGAAGTGTTTCCTTATGTCAATATATCTTGCTTAAATGTTTGAGATCCCACACAAATCTGCTTTCTTTTCTTTTCTCTTTCTAAAACCCTTTGAATCTTGCTCTATTTCTGATTTTCTTGTGGAATTTTCTCTCTGGGAAAAATTAGGAGTAGATTAGTATAATTGTGCTTAAACATTTTTATGAAATTTTATTTGTTATAAGTAATGTACTATAGGGACTATATAGACTAAGTGAATTGATAAAATAGGCGCCTTCAACAATTCACAGTATTCGACAAAGTTAGCTGAATTTATTTTATGATAGCCAATTATAGTTTCATACATAACCCAACCATTTCAACATTCACAACAACAAAAACATACTGACATTTAGTTCATTTCATAATCACTAAGTCTGTTTGGAAAACATCTTCACATCCTATGATCCCAAAGTTCATGAGACTAGAGGCTTCCAACATTGGCAGTCCCAAACAATCGCCAACACTTCTTTTGGTGCTAGAAGAAGGGTAAGAAACTTTGTTACCCAAGTTCATTATGTTCAAAGAGATTAATAGTCCTAGCACATTAACAATTCTTTTTGGTGTTATGAGGGCAAAGAAAGAGTCATTATTACTTTGAGTTAATGATCAAATAGATTGAGAGTTTGAAATATTTCAAAGGTTTGAAAGAAATTCTTGATTATAAGATTGATTACTCATCAGAATAGGAATAGAAGAAGGTTCTTAAGTTTGGAACAAGTAGTAGAGTAAAGACCAGAAGGATAAGAAGATCACCCCTTCTGTCTGGTTTATTAGTTTATAGGAGAAAGTCAAAGAAATATAAGAGTTCATTAATCAAAAGGAATTCTAATAGGATGATAAATCTTTGGAAAAGAGTTACATCATTAGGATTTCAAAACTACAACAATATTCCTAAGGTCATTTATAAATATTTTCCTAAGCCTTTTATTCTTGGGAAAGCTTACTTGGCTAAAGAATACATTCACTTATTTGAATTAGCTTTAGCTCATGCAAATATTCAACATCAAGATCAAGTTTGTAGGTTTTTTGTAGCAAATTTAAAAGATATGGCTCAAATTTGGTATTTAAACTTGCCAAGTAACAATATCACAAGTTGGGATGATCTTTTCTTGGCACTGTTTGACAATAAATTGGATCAACAACAATTGTACTATGGGCTAGTACTAGCTAAGCAAGGAGTCAAAGAGTTAGAGATTCCAACATCAAGTTTCAATGAATTTGTGGACACTTTCAATGAAAATATAGACCATTAGATGAGATGCTTAGAGACATCTATCTTAAGGTTGTGAATCCCAATATTTCAATCTAGTTGAGGAGAATTCCAAACTTGCTAACACTGAATGACTACTTTAGTGAAGCTATACAATTAGAAAAATAACTAAACTTAAATTATGAAGACAATATCACAACTCAAAAAAGAGAAGAGAAAATGATAATCCTTATGCAAGATTTTGCTCAACTTAAAGAATTATCGAGGCAACCTTGTATTCATATAGAACAAGAGTCTGAAAGTAAAGAATCTGAAAAAGGACAATTAATGAGAGACTTGTCCAACAAAATAGTGAAACTGGAAAAAGCTTTGGTGAAAGTTAAAATCAAGGAAGAAAAAAAAATAGAAAACATATACATCAAGATACTAAGTTAATAGATGATGAGGATGATAATGATCTTGTTATGTCCAACTTCCTTGATATTGAATCTGATGATGAGCTATCTAGTGTTCATTATGCAAGCAAATCTTCTAATAATGGATCTAGTGATACCTCTTCCCTATCAGGTTCTGAAGAGGATATATTGTCAGATGAAGAGTGTAATAAAAATAAAGAAAATGGTATAGTTTATGATCAAAAGAAAGATTAACTACTTTCAAGCCTCCAAACATCATTTTTGATCCATCCACTAAGAGAAATATTTTTGAACCAATTAGAAGTGAAAATAATAAAAGTAAAGAAGATCAAGTAGAGCAAACTACTCCAAATCAACCTTTTAATAAATGGATGAAGAAACTAGGCTTTTATGGAGATGGAGAATGCGATTTGATTGAAGATCTTAAACATGTCAAGGCCAACATCAATATTTATCAATTATTACAAATAGGGGATTAGCAAAGAAAAGCTTTAGAGTTCATTAAAAGTAAAAGGAGAGTTAGAGAGTTAGAGGTAAGCTATGCATCTAACATTGATAAGACAACAAAGACTAGCTATGATTGTACTCTTGACAAAGAAGCTCCTCATTTTTCTTTTGATAATGAAGTTAAAAGATAAATATCTTCACAACTATTCAATTGATTCTAGTGCTACATTTACTATCATGTAATTGTTCATATGGAAAAAACTTAGTTTAACTCTTGAGCAATCCAATAAAAAATTGTTCAAGTGGACAAGAGTAGAGTAAAGATTGTGGGTCAACTACCAAATGTTCTATTAGAAATCACTTTTGAACCTCGTATAAAAAGTAGAGTAACTATTCAAGTGGTAGATATACCAGATTCACATAGTCTTTTGTTGAGTAGAAGTTGGAGTAAGGATTTCTCAAGTTACATATCAATGAATTTTTCTCATATGTGGCTACCTTGGAAAGGGAAGCTAAATGAAATATACATATCTAGTAAGCCTTTAATGATAAAAAAATGTAACTTTCAAATGGAAAAAATAGAGTTGTTAAAAAAAAGCCTTTAAAACCAAAATGTATACACTTTAAGAAGTTTGTAACTTCGAGAAAGAGGAATCCCAAGATGAGAATAAGTGGGAATTATACTTTGATGCTTCTTGTAACTCCAAAGATGTAGGAGCTGGAATGGTTCTAGTAAAAGATGATTTTCAAAAAAATTTAAAGGGATTTCATCTATCTTTCCCTTGTACTAAAAAGAAGGCTAAATATGAAGCTTTAAATATTGGAATTAAAACAACATTGGAAATGGAAATCAAGGTACCCACTATAAAAGGGGACTCAAGATTAGTTTGTGAATAGATTAAAGGTAATTGTGTAGTCAAAAGCTCATTCTCATGATATTATAAACAACTTTTTTGAAAAATGTTGGATCAATTTCATCACTATAAAATAGAACATATAGGTAGAGAAGATAATTATATAGCAAATGATTTAGCCAAGGTAGCTTCAACATTAGATGTGAAAAGGATAGAAATGTATGAAAGGGTAGTGATAGAGAATGAACATTAGCCATCAGTACCAGATAACATAAAGCATTTTCAAGTATTCGAAGATGATGATCAATTGCTTAGGCTCTTAAAGAATAAGCAAGAATTCAAAAGTCAAATCATACCTAAGACGACATCAAGGTTTGAGATAAACTCCATTCCTAAAAAGGTGATTAATTACAAACATGAGTTTAGCAAAAATTTGCTTACCTAGAAAGATATATAGAATCTAGATGATCAAGCTTATGAAGTAGTGAATCATGGATGTTTTAAGATGCCAAAGATGTTAAATGTCACAAATGAAAGGATTCAGTCTTCAAACAAAATTTATTATTACTCGTAAAAAATAATTTAGAAAATTCTGCTTGGTCTTATGATGATCTTAAAGCTTTTAGAGCAGATGTGATGACACATAAAATTCCTCTAGTAATTAGTTGTAAGATAGTTAAACAAAAACAAAGAAAATTCAATCCATCATTTGAACCAGCCATGGAAGCCAAGATCAAGAAACTATTAGCCTGAATCATATATCTAGTCTGATATTTGACATGGCTTGCTAACCTTGTTTTAGTAAGGAAAAAGAATGACAATATTAAGTTTTTTGTGGATTTTAGAAATTTGAATGAAGCCTTTGAAAAAGATAAATATCCACTTCATAGAATTGATGAAATGTTGATTAAAATTTCAGGTTGTCAAGTATATTCTTTCCTAGATGGTTTTTCACATTATAATCAGATTTTGGTAGATAAAGATGACAGATATAAAACAACTTTTATCACCAAATGGGGAAATTTCTCTTATCAAAGAATGCCATTTGGATTGTGAAATGTTGGAGCTACTTTTCAAAGAGTAATGGATTTAGCCTTTAAAGGTTTAATACATGAATTTTTTGTAGTTTATTTGGATGATATCACCATCTTTTCAAAAAGGAAGGAAGATCATATTGGTCATCTCCAATAAATTGTTGATAGATACCATGAATATGGTTTTTCACTAAATCTTAAGAAATGTATCTTTGAGATTAAGTCTGGAAGTTTGCTAGGTCATGTGATCTATAAAGAAGGAATTGCTATAGATAACACGAGAGTCCATGCAATAAAAAATGTTGAGCATCTAAAAAATAAAAATTTCCTTAGATATTTCTTTGGAAAGATAAATTTCATCAAGAAATTTGCCCTAGGATTCACTAAAATTACCAAACCTTTAATGTAAATGCTAAAGAAAGCTGTCTTAGTAAACAAAAAAAACACTAGGGTTAGAGAGAGCTTTAGTAGAAATTAAAAGGCTATTCAAAAAGCTTCTTACTTGGTAAAACCAAAATTAAATGAAGATTTTTAGTTATATGCTTTTTCTTCAAATGATTCAGTTGTTGTTGTTTTAATTCAAAAAGATGAAGATTAAGATGACCCGATTGGATTTTTTGGATATTAGTTGAAAGGTTCAGAATTAAATTATTTAGACTTAAAAATAGGCATTTGTAGTTATTAAAGCACTTTAGCATTTCAAATATTACTTAGAAAGTTCATTAGTTCATATTATGCTAATAGAACTTGCAATCAAATAATTCTTGGCTCAAAATGAGATTGGATTAAAAAGAGGGAAGTGGCTTATAAAACTTCAAGGTTTCAAGTTTTCATTGGAAATATGCAAAACTATCAAAGGAATGGGATTAGCCAAGTTAATGGCTAGAGAAGATGAAATATCCATGTTAAGAAATTATGAAGGAAATTAGTATGATGAAATTCTAGAATTCCTTAACACAAGAAAGGTTTTCAATAATTTAACTATAAATCAAAAAAAGGCTTTCTTCAAAAAGGCAAATAAATTTGTGGTTAAATATGGAATTCTATATAGAAAGGACTTTAGAGGGGTTTTGTTGGAATGTGTTCATAATGATCAAATTAGTCCTATTTTAGAACAGTTCCATAATCATTCTAACTTATTTTATGGGTTTCCTAAGTCCACCATGCAACATATAATCTTCTATCATTTTTATTGGCCTAGTATGTACCAAGATATCACTTCAATGATTCAAAGATGTTACAAATGTCAAATTCATGGATCAAAAGTCAAAAAGGCTAGAGCTCCCTTAAAATCGGTAATTGTGAATAGGTCATTTCAGTAGTGGGGGTTAGATTTTATTGGCACAATTACTCCTTCAAGAGTTGTACATAAGTTTATTCTCACAACTACTAATTATTTTACCAAGTGATCTGAAGCAAAAGCTCTAAGAAAAAGTTTAGTATCAGATGTGATTAAGTTCTTCAAAGATCAAATTCTAAGTCATTTTGGTCTTCCTGAAGTGTTGGTATTTGATAATGGACCTACTTTTCAAATTGAAGAATTTATAACATGGGCATTAGAGAAATCCATCTTTCTATTTTTCTCTATGAATTATTATCCTCAAAGGAATGGCTTAGTTGAATCTACAAATAAAAATCTTATTTCCTATATTAAAAAGTTGATGGAGGGGAATCCTGAAAATTGTATTGATTATTTGCAATCAGCATTATGGATTGACCATGTTAGATTTAAAAAGGCTATTATGATGTCAGCTTATAACTTGGTCTATGGTTTGCCTACTAGAATTACAAATAATAATATAAGTTCAGCCTATGATTTTTCATAAAAGTATAGTGAGAAAATCGATAAAGATAGAAGTTTCATGACCTTGCTTATAAAAAGAGAAGCCGAAATGGATAGAGCTAAGAATAATTGATTAAAGAATGCTTCTTAGGTTAAAAGATGGTTCAATGGAAAGGCCTTGAAAAGAAATTTTAAAATTGGTAATCTTGTATTATTATGGAATATGAAAAGGCCAAATAAATTTTCAACAATATGGACTAGTCCATTTCATATTAAGGAATAATTATTGGATGACACATACAAGTTATCAACGTTAAGTGGGATGGAATTGCAATTTTCGTAAAATGTTTTAAAGCATTACTTTGGGCAAATGTCCACAACTTAAAATATATGTATAAACTAATAATAAATATATGTATATAGTAATATAATGATAATAAAATAATGATAGTATATTAAGTACACCTAGTAGTAAGTAACAAATTTTATTGTGTAAGGCTTAAATATATATACCTAGTTATAATATATATAATAACTAATATATATACATACTTATATAATATCTAACTATAATATATGTGTATATCATGTGTATATGATGTAATAAAATGTGTATATGTAAAAGTATTAGTTAAATTTAGAGTATTAGTTTAAAATTTAAATTTTCTTAAGTAATCATTAGTTACTATGTGTAGTAACTACACTTTAGTGGGAGTGGTGGTTTAGATGACCACGTAATGGAAAATTAGTTTAAACAACCACAAAGTAGAATTTGAATTAGTCAACCGTATGAAAATGAAAATTAAATAAGTTTTGGTTAAGTGGGAAAGTTGGTTATGGAAATGAGAGGGAATTTCAAATTTTCTTGTACTATATAAAGAGTTGTGGTTTCCTGGAAATACAACATCTCTCAATTCAACACTTGAGAAAGAAAGGCAAGTGAAGTGTTCTTAGTATGAGGTGAAATTGAGTTTTAAAAGAGATGGTATCTAGCAAGCCTTTTATTCCTTATGTAATGAGATGCTGCCCAAAGCATGTTATGAGAGCCTATTGTAAGGAAACCATCCAAGGAGCATCTACTGAAAGTCCTTTATTACTTTGGTTTTCAAATGAGTTTAGCTTTCTCACTGGTGGATGCTCAATACATTTGAATGTTTGGAAAAGCTTTCACCAATGCACCACTGAAGCTGAATGCCCAGGAGAGTCCAATCAAAATGATTCTTGGGGAGAGGCTTTCATGTCACAATATATTGAAGCAAATGAGTATGAAGAGCCTCAAAGATCAGTAGCCAAAGAGTTGGATGAGAAAGAGACAAAGATGGTTGTTGGAAATGATGGTGAAGTGGACCAAGTTGAAGCTTCAACTAGGCAAGAAGAAGGGAGAAGAGCATTCATCACTACTGAAATTGAATATGAGAGGGTTTATAATATGACAATTCCTAAAAGAGTTACCTTAACTATTCTCTTCCCATCTATAGAATAGTTTGTAAAAAACTTTGTTTGTACAATTTCCTAATTTTTATTAGGAATGAGGTTTTTCTTTCATTAAACCTTAATTTTGATGAAAGTTTTTCTAAAAAATTATTTGGGTTTTCATAAAATTTTTAATAAATTCCTACTTTCGTGATGCTTTAGTTGGTATGTATTGACAAATGATCCTGAATATCCTAATTCTTTATGAAATTTGAGATGGGAGAAAAGAAATGTTAGCATATTTGGACCATTTAATGGAGTAGATTTCCTTAGGAATTTTGTTAATTGTTTGGACTAAAGTAAAAGTTAGTTTCATTTGCAAATGGTAAATTTCACATCTTTGGAACTTATGATACGGAATAGAAGAGCTTTACCAATTTCATATGTAAAGTAAGGTTTTAATGTTGCTAAGGATTTCTAGAAAATGTGATGAAGATCAATAATGTGGTTGATTGCTTAGAAAATTGTGAGTACAAAATTCAATCTATGAGATATCCATGGACTAGAATTGTTCAAAATAGTGCACAATTATGCCATTTTGCAAAAAGAAAGAAGTTAAAATAACTAAGATTGAATCCCATGGATGGAGAGTAGAAGCTACAGAAATTAAGAATTCATTGTTGAGTATGCAGGTAGAGTTATAAATAATATGTTGTATGAGTAGAGACTCTAGGAAGAGAAACAAAAAGTGCACAAACTAAAAAACAACCAGACCAAAAAGAGGAGTCACATAAGAATTAGCAGATAGGAACATTAAAACAAGGACAACACTGCAAACAAGGTTTCTCATTCATCTCAAATTGCTAGATAAAATGAAACAAATCAAATGTGCCATAATACAAAGGAAAGAAAGGGTTATTATTCTAAAATTTGCACTAAATTAGGATCTCGTCCTTGTCCATCTATGTCTGCCTGAGCAAGTGCAAAACCTTAAAGGAAATAAAACCTTGAGAAATGACATCATGACATGTATTCATTGGAGAAATTTGAGCATATCATAGACCTAATTGTTTGACCAAGCATGGAAAATTGACCTACAAGATGCCATTGCCATATGGCCATTGTTTGTAGAAAACCCACAACTTTTCTCAATGCAATGTCATCCACTCATATTTTTTGGGGTTACTATTGCTATAAATTAGAATTTGAAAAATTAGGATGTTCTTGATTTACACAACACCAAAGCCTTGGCTTGGGATTTGATGTTATGTTTCTCAGCAAAGTCTCAATATCTATCCCATCAAGGATCTGTTTGAGGTTATAAGCATCACCATAGTTTCTAGCAATCTCTCGTAGCACTTGCACAAACAAAAATAAGGTTTCTTTATAGCTACTGCAACAACCATACTTTGTGACTATGCTGAGAATGACGGTGATGGAGTTTTACCACCTTGTACAGATCATCGTCACTTTCAAATGTTCCACTGATGTCGCTACCCACGCTGAAAGTGTGTGGAAAGATGACATTCGTGGCATCATTGACTTCTTATTTTAATAAAAAGCATATAGTAAAAAGTATAGGTTATATTTTTTTTGTACCCATTGCCTCACCACCGCTTACCCATAGAAATTAGGTTTTGGATTTCTATTTTTTTTGTGTGTGGATGTATTCATGTTAACAGAAATGCACAAGAGCATGGTCTTTCATTTTTCTTTCTTCTATCTTCTTCTATTACACATTTTTTAAAATTTTAAGCTTTGTGTATGGTTTTTGTTTGCTTTGAACTTGGATTTGGGATTCTTACAGTCATATCTATGTGGGTGTAGAACTTGTTGGGAGCGAAATAAAGTCCTGCTATATTTTTGAGGGTTTTCTGCTTATTTTGTCCTTTCTGCCCCCACAATTTTAATTAGTGGTTTGTCTTTACCTTTTCCTTATATTTTTGTATTGGATTAGTGTATATGATTATGTGATGTGGGCATGCGAGGTCGATAGCTCAAAGATTAAGTTTGGACATGTTATTTTGTCTATTTCCCAAAATTATCTAATTTTTGTTACAAATTATGTAGTAATATAGGTGCGATGTATGGTACAATGTGGACTTGTAGAATATGATATGTGATGTTGATGAGACAGGTATGATTGGAATATGATATTTTTAGGGCTTATTGGAGTGTGAGCATTTTTGGGAGTTCTAATCCTTCCTAGTGGTAATTAAATATTATTTTATTAATCAAACTTTGAATGTGCATAAGTTTACTTCCAAAAGTCTAATTTAGGCAAAATTAGTGTCATTGAGATCATTTTGAAAAGTACTTTCTAATCATTGGATTGGTTTTCTCTTTGGGCATATATCATTTTGAAGGTTATTATAGTGGTCATTTGTGTAGAATTACATGTAGTCTGAGAAATATGGTATTGTTTTGTCATATCCTAGTATTAATGTTGTTTTTTCAAATTGTGGTATTGTTTTCAAGGAATGACTATAATTTTTAGGTTTGGATATGTGTGGTTATGTTATTTTTTTTGGATGTGTTGTGCTTATGACATGTGTTGGGTTAAGTTAGCCAAAATGTGTACATGTCTTCATGACAACACTTGTGGTAGTTTTTGGTGGGTGGTGCTAATATGAGGGTGTGGACTGGTTGGTGATGAGCCATCTTAGAGGTAGGATGGATTGATCTCCACTGTGATGCATCGGTTGAGGCTCCTATCTTAGGCCTCATCCTAAGAGTGGTACAGTGTAGGTGTGTTTGTCTCTACAACTGGTACATGGCATAGGTGTGTCCATTCCTATCACCACTCCTCTAAAAGGCTAGTGGTTGTGAGTCATAGGTTGATGAAACCTAGCACTAGTTAGATAAATAAAAGACTAATAAAGACCTACAGGCAATGGCTGTTATGAGTACTCATGACAACGTTTCACATGCTACACTAAGTGCGGATATGCTAGTGACCACATGAACTATGTATATATAGTATTGGTTTGTGAGTCATATCATTGATAATATGTGTTATGATTGAATTATTATTGTGTGGATCATGAACTATTTAATGATATATCATGGGTATGATGACATGAACATGATAGATGATGTCAGATTGTGGCTTCATCTATAATTGTATGATAGTCATCTATCCTCTTTGATAATAATTATGTTAGCATTATGGGTGATATGGTTTGTGTGTGTTGTTTTAAGCATGCGTAAGACTAAAAGTTCTTACAGGTTGTCTTATACCCCACTCCTCTCCTCTAGTGTAATACTTGTCGACCATCTAGTAGGAGAAGTGTAAAGGCTTCCCACTCAGTTGTGTACTGACTTTATTTAATTATAAGTGAAAGGTGCAAAAGCCTAGATGAGCACAGAGAGGGAGAGTCAAGGAGGGAAAAATATTTAGTGCTTGGTTAATGTATATTTTCATGTATAGTAGTATGGACTATGTATCATTGTATGAAACTCTCTATACTCTTATATATGTGATGATGATGCTTATGTGTTTTTATATTTGAGCAGAGTAGTGCATATTTTGATTTATGTAGAGACATGAAATTTTATAAATTGAAATCTATGTTTAGTTTTTGGTGTGGTATGAAATTTCTGTGTAGTTTGACCTTCCTTAATATCATGTACTCTATAAGTCATTGGTTTTTAGTTATCATTCTTTCATTGTAATATTACTTGATCTTAGGCATCACCTTGCCCTAGCTAGGGTAGGGTGTTACATTATGATATTGAAGCTAGTTTACTCCAATGTTATATGATGGTTGGGGTACTCACCCATTTGTGATTTTAGGTTACAGATATGTATAGCAGATGTGGTCATGATGTTGGTGGGGCTTGCAAACTAGAAGGGCGTAATGATGGAAAAGAGTAGCCTCTTCAAACATCTAGCAGTGGTCCTACAAATAGGCAACTAGAGCTTATACAACAATTGTTACAAATCCTACAATAGCATGTTGCAGCTAGTGATGCTCTCGTTCCCATGATTAATGAAGTGGGAAGTAGTAGTGCTAGAGGAGGCTCAGGAGAATCAAACAGGTAGCCTATCAATAGGGAACTAGTAGAGTAGTTTTGGAAGTTGGGACCTCCTAAATTTGATGGCACTAAGGATCCCACTATAGCTATAGAATGGTTGGAGGAATTGCAAAAGGCTTTTGATTTGATGGGCTATTCATCGGTTTAGTAGACTCACTTGGTAGTTTATCAATTGGTTGGTACCACCCGACATTGGTGGATGATTGAAGAGCAAGCCAAGAAATGGATTGGTCAAGAGGTGACATAGGATGATTTTTTAACATCTTTCAAAGCCTATTATATGTCTATCCAATAATCCCAAGCTAAGGAGGATGAGTTCTATCATTTCTATCAAGGTAGTTGATGTATGACAGAGTATGATGCTTATTTCTTTAAGCTAAGTAGTTATGTACCATAGATGTAGAAAGATTCTTGGGCACGAGCAAATAGATTTACTGAGGTTTAAGGCCATAATTGAAGGATCACTTATTACCACTTATATTGACATCCTATGATGAGGCTAGAGTAGTAGCCATGGATTTAAAGAGGAGTTAGTAGGAAGATATAGTGCGTAGAGAGAGGCGATAGGGGTAGAAGAGAGGACCAACATCCAAAGAGAGGCATAGCCCCTCTAAGCAAGCTTGTGTCCATGAAGGAGAGCATCCAATACCTACTTGTTGTCCTAATAATTGCGCTAGTTATGAAGTTATTATTTGTTATAGATGTGGGTAGCCTGGTCATATGTAGAGGGATTGCCAGAATTGTTTTGCATGTGGGCAACTAGGGCATCAAGCTCAGGATTGCCCAAAGTAGGTAAGTAGTAGTGATGGAGATGGGAGGTACAATTTTGGGCTTTGCTATGTTGATTTTATTTGATCTAGGTGCTTCTTTCATAGATCCTATGATTTCATATCATGTAGCTATTGTATGTAATTCTCTTTCTCCTAGGTTGATAGTATCTTCTACTAGGGGTCATGAAACTTGAGTTGATTATGTGTCTATAGGTGTGCCAATAGAGTTGGAAGGTATGCAGTGGATTAGTGATTTTCATGTTATGGATCTTGGGGTATATGATGTGATTTTGGGAATGGATTCATCGCTATAGTTCAATGCTAGTTTGGACTATCAACAAAAGCTCCTACAACTACAATTAGTTGATGGTGCTCTAATTGAGGTACAAACTCATCTGAAGACTATGCACTTAGATTTGGTCTCCTCTTGGATGTACCATAGGATGCTTCAAAAAGGGCATGAATGCTTTGTGGCTATAATATATAAAATAGATATGGTGGAGATAGACCAAATTCTTGTGGTTTATGAATTCTTTGATGTATTCTAGTTAGAATTACTAGGTTTGCCACCAAGGCAAGAGATTAAATTTGAGATCAGACTTAAACTTGGTATGGATCCTATTTCAAAGGCTCCACACAGGATGTCTCTCATAAAGCTAGCATAGCTAAAGATTTAGCTACATGAATTGTTGGAAAAAGGCCTTATTTGACCTACTATATGACCATGGGATGCACTAGTGCTATTTTTTAAAAAGAAGGATAGGGGTTTGCAACTATGCATAGATTACTTATAGCTAAACCAAGTGACTATGAAAAACAAATATCCTCTTCCATGCATTGATAACTTTCTTGGCCAACTTTGGGGAGCTCATGTATTCCCAAAGATTGATCTCAAGTCTAGATATCATCAAGTATGGGCTCATGAACAAGATGTGTCAAAGATAGCATTTTGAACATAGTATGGCCATGATGAGTTTTTGGTGCTTCCCTTTAGGTTGAAAAATGCACCAATAGTTTTCATACACCTCATGAACAATGTGATGCAGCCATTCCTAGATCATTTTATGATTATGTTCATAGATGATATCTTAGTATATTCTCTTGAGGAGAAATTGCATGCAAAGCACTTGCAGATGGTCTTACAAACTTTGAGGGGGTACCAACTATATGCTCAGCTATCCAAGTGTTCATTTTGGCAATCAGATATTTAGTTCTTGGGAAATGTGGTGTTAGGAGCTAGTATCTTTGTGGATCTTGCAAAGATTACAATCATTCATGATTGTCCTATGCCCCAATTAGAAGTAGAGGTACGAAGCTTCTTGGGATTAGTAGGATATTACTAGAGGTTTGTGGAACATTTTTCTTGCATAGCATCTCCTTTGACTTGATTGTTGAGAAAGGAGGCTAACTTTACTTAGGGCCCTGCTTGTCAGGCTGCATTTGAAGAGTTGAAGCATAGATTGGTAACTACTTTAGTGCTAATATCTCTTACACCAAGACATCCATATGATATTAGTACTGATGCTTCAGGGAATGGATTTGGTTGTGTGTTGATGTAGGATGGATAGATTGTGGCTTATGCATCCCATAAATTGAGGCCACATGAAACTAGATATCCTATGCATGCTCTAGAGATGGGTGATGTGATATTTGCAATGAAGATTTGGTAGCATTATATATATGGGGAGTAGGTTACTATTTAGACTTACCATAAGATCCTTCAATATCTTGTGAGTTAGCCATAGTTAAACTTGTGATAATGTAGATGGGTGGAGCTACTTGCTAATTTTGATTTCACTATTAAATATAGGCCTAGCAAGACTAATAAAGTAGTGCATACATTAAGTAGGGTGACGAGTAAGCTTAATAACTTGACAACATAATTAGATTTGCAAGAGCAGATATGAGAGCAACAATGACATGATCCATGGTGTCAAGAATTGAGGCAAAAAATTACCTCTGATGGACCACTCTATATGGATAGTCATGGAGTGTTATAGAGGGATGGTTGAGTATGTGTTCTAGAAGCTCTACAAATTCAATTAATGGATTAGGCCCACATGAGAAGATGTCAAATGCATCCAGGTAGTCAGAAAATGTACCAGAGTTTACGATAGATGTATTGGTGGCTTGGTATGAAGAGGAATGTAGGAGTGTATGTATCTCAATGTTTAATTTGCTAGCAAGTAAAGATAAAGCATCAAAGACCTGGGGGATATTTGCATTCCCAATTATATTAGTTATTGGAAATGGATTGTCATTGGTATGGATTTCATTATTGGTCTTCAATGAGGTCATAGTCGCCATGATGCTATATTAATGGTTGTTGATTTGTTGACATAGTTTGCCCATTTCCTTACCACATGATCATCAGTAAGTGTAGTAGAAACTACACATCTCTTTCTTGTAGAGATAGTGCAATTACATGGTGTGCCATGATGGATTATTAGTGATAGAGATGCTTGATTCACATTGCATTTTTGACAGGCATTTTAGAAGGAGATGGGTACAAAGCTGAATATGAGTTCAACATATCATCCACAAACTAATGGTCAGATTAAGTAGGTGAATTAGATTCTAGAAGACATGTTGAGAGCTTGTTCTTTGTGGTATAGAGAAGGTTGTAACTGGATGATACCATTAGCTAAATTTGCATATAATAATAGTTATTAAGAGAGTCTTTAGGTAGCACCATATGAGATTTTATATGGTACACCATGTAGAAAACCTTTATGTTGGGATACCATAGAAGATTGTTAGTAGGTGAGCACAAATTTGGTGAGGTAAACTATAGAGAAAATTCAAGAGATCTGAGATAGATTAAGAGCTACACAAGATAGGTAGGTAGCATATGCCAATTGGCATCAAAGGCCACTAGAGTTTATAGTTAGAGATCATGTATTTCTTCATGTTTCTCCCTTGAAAGGCTTTACTTGATTTAGCCGAAAAGGGAAATTGGCTACTAGATACATTGGTCCATTTTAGGTGTTATAGCAAACTATGAGAGTGGGCTATTGAATAGAATTACCTTCTCATTTGGCACATGTACATGAGGTATTTCATGTATCGATGATATGACATTATGTGCCTCATGAACATCATGTGATTGACCATTCAAGAATACATCTATAGTTTGATGTCAGTTATGCTGAGTAGCTAGTAGAGATTGTTGATCATATATTGTGACAACTACACAATAAAGTTGTACCTATGGTTAAGATTTTATGAAGTAGACATGGAGCTTCAAAGGCTACTTGGGAGGTGGAGACTAAGATGTGAACAACTCATCCTAAGATCTTCCAAAGGAAGATTCTCAAAGAAGGGAGAGTGTTACATCCCATCTAAAGACATTAGGTATGGTCATACGTTTACAATTTATACATTACTTGTGGAGTCCCAGTGGGTTTTTGAGGACAAGTTAATGTAATATAAATGTATTTTATATGTTTTAAGGCTTCATCTTTATGTTATGATTATGATGTCTTTACATGCTTAACTAACATGATTATGTACACTAGCCCTGTGTGATGTGCTAGATAGGTGAGGTTGCTAGCAGGGGTGTTGGATTGAGGTACAAGAGCATATATTCGGTATGTCTTTATGCTTTACGTATGTTTTTGGTATTTATGCATTTGCACTATACTATTATGTAGCATGATGTTCAAGTGTGATTGTGGCATGGGAATGTATAGAGTATTTGATAAGGATCTTGTAGGTTCAAATAGATTTTGATTTGGAGTCTTGGTGTGTTTGTTACACATGATTAAAGTTCACAGCATTAGTTACAAAGGAAAAAATAAAGATAGCTTATGAAAATAGTTCATTGAAAACAATATAAATAATTCAAAAGGAAAAAATAAAAAGTGAACTCATGTCACGTGAGAAAAGAAGTGCATTGTAGGTTTTTTTTTTTTAACAAAAAGCATAAAGTAAAAAGTATAGGTTATAGTTTTTTTTATTTGTACCCACTACCTCACCATTTCTTATCCATAGAAATTGGATTTTGGGTTTTTGTTGCTTCTCTAGGTGTGTTCGAGTTAACAGAAAGACACAAGAGCTTGTTCTTTCGATTTTCTATCTTCTCTCTTCTTCTGTTCCACATTTTTCTAAATTCTGAGCTTTGTGAATGGTTTTTGCTTACTTTGAAACTAGATTTGAAATTGTTATAGTAATATCTATGTGGGTGTAAAACTTGTTGGGAGTGAAATGAAGTCCTACTAGATTTTTGAGGGTTTTTTTGCTTATTTTACCCTTTCTACCCTAACAATTTTAATTAGTGGGTTGTCTTTACCTTTTCCCTATATTTTTATGTTGGATTAGTGTATATGATTATGCAATGTGGGTATGTGGGGGTGGATAGCTCAAAGATTAAAATTGGACATGTTATTTTTCTTATTTTCTGAAATTGTCCAATTTTGGTTATGAATTGTGTAGTAATATATATGTGATGTATGATATGATGTGGACTTGTAGAATATCATGTGTGAGGTTGATGAGATAGGTATGATTGGAATATGATATTTTCAGGGCCTATTGAGGCATGAGTATTTTTGGGAGTTCCAATCCTTCATGGCAGTAATTAAATATTATTTTATTAATCAAACTTTGAATAGGCATAACTTTGCTTCTAGTAGTCTGATTTAGGTAAAATTAGTGTCGTTGGGATCATTTTGGGAAGTACTTTCTAATCGTGGGATTGGTTTTCTATTTGGTCATATATTATTTTCAAAATTATTATAGTAGTTATTAGTATGGACTTACATGCAATCCAAGCAATATTTTATTGTATTATCATATTGTGGTATTAATGTTGTTTTGTCAAATCATGGTATTATTTTTAGGGAATGATTATAACTATTGGGTGTGGATATGTGTGGTTATGTTATGTTTGTTTGGATGTGTTGTACTTATGACATGTGTTGGCTTAAGCTAGTTGGAATGTGTACATGTCTTTGTGACGATGCTTGTGATAGGCATTGGTGGGTGCTGCTAGAATGAAGGTGTAGACCAATTGGTGATGAGGCACCCTGGAGGTAGTATGGATTGACCTCCACTATGATGCATTAGTAAGGATCCTATCTCAGGCCCCATCCTGAGAGTGGAAAAGCATAGGTGTGTTCATTCCTACAACTAGTACATGGCATAGGTGTGCTCATCGCTATCACCAGTCTTGTAAAAGGCTAGTGGTTGCGAGTCACAGGTTAATGGACCATAGCACTAGTTGGATAAATAAAAGACTAATAAAAGACCTATAGGAAATGGTTGTTATGAGTACTCATGGCAACATTTCACATGCTACATTGAGTGCAAATATGCTAGTGACCACATGGGCTATGTATATGATAGTATCAGTTTTTGAGTCATATCATTGATAATATGTGTTATGATTGTATGGATCATGGACTATTTAATGATATATCATGGGTATGATGACATGGACATGATAGATGATGTCAGATAGTGGCTTTATCTGTGATTGTATGATATCCATCTATCCTATTTGATAATGATTATGTTAGCATTATGGGCAATATGGTATGTGTGTGTTGTTTTAAGCATGCGTAAGACTAACAGTTGTTGTAGGTTGTCTTGTGCCCCACTCCTCTTCTCTAGTGTAGTACTTGTCAACCATCTAGTAGGGGAAGTGTAAAGGCTTTCCACTCAATTATGTACTAAATTTATTTAGTTATAGGTGAAATGCGTAAGAGCCTAAATGAGCATGAAGAGGGAGAGTAGAGGAGGGAAAAATCTTCAATTCTTGGTTAATGTATATTTTCATGCATAGTAGTATGGACTATCTATTATTGTATGAAACTCTCTATACTCTTATATACATGATGATGATGTTTATGTGTTTTTATATCTTAGAAGAGCAGTGCATAGTTTGATTTATGTAGAGACATGTAGTTTTATAAATTGAAATGTATGTTTAGTTTTTAGTGTCGTATGAAATTTCTTTGTAGTTTGACTTTCCTTAATATCATGTATTCTACACATCATTGGCTCTTAGTTATCATGCTTCTATTGTAGGATTACTTGATCCTAGGCATCACCCTACCCTAGCTAGGATGGCGTGTTACACTAGGACATGTAACAAAAACTAGTAATAGATAGTTATCATCGATAGACTAGAGTAACTTTATATTTCAATTGTACTTATATATAGAATTTATAATAACTTTCATTATTAATGCATCACAATTTTTTTGGCTACGTCGATGAGGCCTCATCGACTGGGCCTCATCAACGAGGCCTTGTTGATGCATCATATCATGCATCAATGAGGCCCTGTTAACGTAGAATTCACATTTTTCCTATACCTACATGCCTACCAACTACATTTATGGCAATGAGATTTTAGTACTAGCGAAGCTCTTATAGTTTTTTCATTTGAGAGTTAAAATATTTCTCCCGAGTTCCCATAGTAGGAGTCATTGAGTGTACAGATCTTTATTCAAGCATTATTGTACCTAAGCACGACAATGTGTGTAGCTATAAAGGCGAGCTTTCTAATAAACCTTGTAGCATTTTGGATAGATTAAATATTTTATTTATGAATTTAATGTTTTCAATTATTTACTAAATGTTTTCTAGTAATTAAGCTAATGAAGTAGTTAAATAAGATAAGCTAGAAAAATTAAACACATATGTAAAACCATTGTGAGTGTAACATGTATTCGCTTGGTAATCCTAACAACATTATTGCTTGGTACACCGAGTAGTGTAGTGCTTGGTAACCCAATAGTGGATACATGGGTTTAGGACGTGTGTGGAGAGTGGGACTAGATGCTTATGTTAGGACTAGTTAGATACTAGTTAATTAGTTAAATTAAATTAGTTAATCCAATTAAATTTATCTCCCTTTAAACACCAAAACCATAAAATATAAAATGATAAAAATCAAATGCCTCAATTACACTTAACCATACTAGTGTACATCACAAGTGTAATTGGGAAGACAATGAACAACCTTAAGGCAGGGTTCACTTCCTAGAATACTAGTGCACTGGAAACAATAAAGTCCACGAAATTTGACTGGATCGTGCATGAACACTTTATGATTTGTATGGTTGGGCATAGGGTTACCTCACCACTCATCAATTATGTTTACCTTTAGCATAATTAAAGAAAAACAACACCATTTAATCATATACCTCGCTAAGAGTTAAACCATAGATTCGACAATTCACTAACTCTGAGTGAGAAGATAATGATCTTAAAATTTTTATCAACTCACTAGTATTGTTCATCTACTGATTATAATCTAGTCATGCGTGAATGCTTGTGAATTGTATGATTGAGTGTTGGAATCCTTTACTACTCATCACATATTATTATCTATTAGAATCAAACCTATAACTTGGAGCTTCCAGATTAAGATTCTTACAACAATACTAACACATCATTGTTATCATATACTTATCATATGTTATCATTAAAAAAATAATCACTTTAAAATTGCATATTTAGTAAAGATGAAATCTATTGGTAAATGAAAATGCTTTGTCGTCGTCATCATCATCCTAGCCTTATCCCAACAAATGCAGTTGGCTACATGAATGTTTTTCTATCATTCACCTATATGAGAAGCTAGATCTTTATTTATTTATAGTTTCTTCAAATCATCTTCAATTATTTTTTTTCATGTCTTCATTGATCTTTCTTTTAGTGGTTTCCCTAGGATATTGATGTAGCAACCTTTGTTGTAAGCTCATTTTTTGATATTATTTACATATGTCTAAACCATCTAAGCTGTTATTCTTATAACTTACCTAAAATAGAAGCACTCCAAGCCTTCCTCTAATATCTATATTATGGAATTTATCCCTTCTAGTAACATTCAACATCCATATAAGCATTCACATTTCTACCACTCTAATTTGNTTTTTTGATATTATTTACATATGTCTAAACCATCTAAGCTGTTATTCTTATAACTTACCTAAAATAGAAGCACTCCAAGCCTTCCTCTAATATCTATATTATGGAATTTATCCCTTCTAGTAACATTCAACATCCATATAAGCATTCACATTTCTACCACTCTAATTTTTTGTTCTTACATCTTTTGTACTATCCAACATTCACCACCACTAGCATGTCTTCATTTGGACCATCCTACCTTAATTCTACTTCCTATATATTTATCAATTTCATCATATCATTGAAGGATTGATCTTAGGTAGAAAAATTATTCCTATTGAGAAACCTTTTGGCCTTGAATTATCACTTCTATTTGATCATAATTTATGTTATTATTAAAATTGCATTCAATATATTATGTCTTACTTCTCCTAATTTTTAAGCCTTTTGATTTTAGAGCATGTCTTCACTTCTACATTTTAAAAGTAATATTTTCTTGAGTTGTATCTCGCAAAAAAATATCATTAGGAAATAGCATACACTAAGGGATTTCAACTTGTATTTCCTTTATTAATCATCTACAATCATGGAAAATTAATAGGAGCTAAGTGAAAACTCTTAATATAAACCCATTATGATTGGAAAATTAGATGTCATTTGTTAGGCTATACTAATTTTAGTGGTAGCTCCTTCATACATGTTTTGGATCACTTTAATATATTTATCAAGGATCAAGACCTATGAAATAATATCTTTATACACTCTATCATATGTATATTTTTTTCTATGTTTTTTAAATTTCTCCATTAATTGTTAAGAAAATAACCTCTATAGTAGATCTCCTTAGTCTAAATCCATATTAATTTTCTAATATTGTTGATTCAAGTATGAGATACTACTTGATGACACTATCCCAAAGTATCATAATATGGCTCATGATAAAAGTTGATCTAGTCAATTGCAACGACATAGATCTAGCTTCATCAACGCATTAGTTTTGATGTGAGCTCCATAAATACCTATATAAGTGTGTGTATGTATTTAATTATGACACCATTTAGTCACTAGTGTAGCTAAACTCTTGCAATTTCTTTTTGTAAAAGTTAGAATTTGCCACCGAGTTTCTATAGCATGGATCAAGTGGATTATTGGGAATTTTATATGAGTAATCATGTACTTAGATACATCTTCATGATAGCAATAAAACTAAGATCCATTTCATTCATTGCAATACTTGGCTTCACATTTTATTCTCTTTAATTGCAACTTACTTTAAGTGTTCTCTAGTTTTATGTACTTAGTTAATTAATTTACCTTTTACTATACTTAATTAAATCACATGAGCACAATCAAATTTGAGCATAAAAGCATTAACATTTGGTAATCTTAGTAGTGTATCACTTGGTATGCCTAGCAATCAACACTTGGTAAACTAACAATGTTAGTGCATGTTTAGGATATGTATGGTAAGTTGGGAATGTGTGCTTGATGCTTAGGCTAGATTAGATTCATTTCTTATACAAAATTTAATTAGTTTAATATTTTAATAATAAAATAATGGTCATATATCTTAATCATAATTAACCATATAAATTAAGCTTATACAAATATGATTGGGAAAATAATGACCAGTGACCTAACACTTAGCTATCTAAGACATTTAACTAGTCTTAGTTCATGGAATTCGACCAAATCATGTATGAATAATTATGATCTATATACCTAGGAATAAGTATACTTTACTACTCATCATTGATATCATTTCTAGGAGATAATACTAGTATTTTAGATAGTTAGAATCATTCAAGGATTATTTTTAGAGCCTAAAACAATTAATCATTTGAAAATAATAATATTTTATTAAAAGACATACTTATAAATCACAAAATATCTTCTTAATGTAGGGTAAATTCCCCACCTATTGATGATTCAACAAGGGTACCTGATAGAACCATTAAGAATCAAGATGAAATGTCACAATAAGTAAAAGTAGCCTACCAAAATTTGGATTCATATCATTGAGATTTCTCTTTCATTCTGCACTAAAGTAAATAACTACGATTGATGAAACAATTTATGTGTGAGTCTATAATATCGTATCTATGATATTTTACCTCTGCATACATCATTGTAGATAGAATGTTGTGGGCTATGGTCATGCTTATAAATACCAATCCACCATTTTGTCGAAAAGAAATTTAGGCCCAACACATAGCAAAATTCTTGCAGTTTGTTTTCTTAAAGTTAGAGTTAGAGTGATTACCTACAATGTGTTGAATTACCATTGTATGGAATCTTTATTCAACTAAATTGTTCCTAGACACAATTCATGAATGAAAATAAAGACCAAGATTGTTCTTCATCATTGTAACATATCACTTAGCATAATTTTATTTTTCCATTATGTTTACTTTTACCTTTACTAATTCATTTACATATTTTAAGTCATTTAAAATTCCAATGTTTATTAGTAAGGAAAAATAAGTACAACTGGTTTCAATCATAAAGTTTAATTTTTTGGTAACCCAATAGTAACTTTTTTTTTATTTGCTCAATAGTAAAGTTACTTTGTAATCCCAGTAATAGTTATATCAGCCTAGGATGTGTACAGAAAACTAGGAATAGATACTTATTACCATAGGATAGAATAGATTTACATTTCCAATGTACTTAGATTTAGAATTTATAATCATTTTATCATGTTCACACTTAGCACACTAAAAGCCAAACAACATTAGTTCATCATATACCTCACTAAGAGTTAAACCATATGATTTGTACCTCACTAAGTATATGTGGGAAGACAATGATCATGAACTTAACATTGATTGGCTAGTATACTTACATTGCCCATCCAGATATTATGATTTGGTCATGCATGAACACTTGTGACTTGTATGGTTAAGTGTTGAATACCCAATGGCTCATCATTGGTGCATTGGTCGAGATGTGTCAATGTTTGCTAGTTAGTTGATTTTACATAGTTCATTGTATCAAGAATCACAAAGTACATCTTTCATAATTAAAATATTTTTTCAAAACATACAAATACTAAAGCATAAAAAAAAACTAAAATGACTTTTATAACTATAAGTGAAATTTCTACTTGTCATTAATCTTAATAAAAGTCATGATAGATATTACAATAAAGAAGATTGTAGTGCACTGATGCAAGCTAGAATTTCATATGCTTATATAGATCCTTATTATCTTGATTTTACATTCATTTTCCACTAGGATGAACAAATTAGATGGAGAAACTTACAAGATAATATTATCTTGTCATCAAATTTTTAGCACCATCAATGCTTCAAGTAGTCCTCATGAGGTCAAATCTTGGATATGTGCAAGAAGAATATCAAGTCACTAAAAACATGACCAGGCCATATCAACCAGCTACAGCTCAAGTAAGAAGAGATGCTATTATGAAGGTAAGATATGAAAAACATAAAGGAAAGAAATCATCACATATAGTTATCCTTGAAGCAAAAGAAGATGCTCCATTCTAAGCTAAAAAATTCTATCAGACTCACAAATCTCATTCCTAGGTACCAATAATATGTGTTGAAGATCCTGTAAAAATAAAGCTACATTTAGTTTTTATAGAAATCCTTATAATAAATAAGAAAGACTCCAGACTTAGGAGCAATTTAAGGCATAAGCTCGTCAATGCATCAAGAATAGAAGAATCAAGGAGTCACAAAAGAAGAACCTAATGACACCATTCTCTAACTTTTCCATCTTCTTCCTCACACTCATCAAAAGATTTTGATAAGAGGGAATGAAGACTAAGCGATCATAATAGGGAAAGAAGAAGAGATCATGAAAGACATGCAAACTAACAAAGACATATTGATGAAGAATATGACAATGATGAAGAAAGAGAAGAAAGAATTAGGCATGAAAGAAGAGAGTATCATGAGCATTAGAGGGGTCATCTCTACAATAGAGCCTACAAACCCAAAGACTATGAAGAGCCCCTATTAGCAACTCATAGCATGATTAACATTAGGGAAGTAGGGTACATTCCTACTAGAAATTTGAGGGATACTTGCATTAAGTGGTTTGATATGAACAATATTCCAAAATTCAAAGGTAGAGATAATGCAGATCCACAATACCATCTCCAAGCCTTTCACGATGCCTGTGCCCTATAAAATATAGATAATGACTGGAAAAAAGTAAATTTGTTTTTGAGAATACTCATAAAAGAAGTAGAGAACTAGTATAAATCCTTAAAATTGGAATCAAGCTGAAGATGGAGTACTATGCTAATACTTTTTAATAATAAGTATCAAACTTACTCTAGAGTGTCAAATCTAAGAAAGTAGATCTAAGGATGGAAACAATGGATACATGAATCCCTTAACATAGTAATGAAAATTTATTGCTCATTATTACATAGATTCCCAAGCCATGGATTTTCCCAAAGCAAATAACTATGACATATCATCAATGGGATAAGGAGAAAAATAATAAAAACCCATGTAGTATATGCCCAAGGTAGGTTATCTGAAATGACAACTCATCGAATCCAATGATTAATAGAGTAGGTAATAAAAGAAGAGAAAAGCTACAAAAAAGGAGAATCAACTAAAGAATATAACAAAGACCCAACTATTAAGAAAAGAGATGTAAGAATATGCAAAACACAAGAAGATGAAACATTAGAAGAGTGGAAGACTATACCTATTTAAAAATTAGTAAATGATATCATAACAAAGGTAGAGAAAATGTGGGGTTCTATGGATGAGAACTTTACTACAACACTCAAGATAGTGGAGGAAAGAACTAAACAAGTCTTCAACAAAAATAAGGATAGAAATAAGAATAAAGACAATGGACATGATAACTACAAGAATAAAGGGAAAGTTTCTATGGTAGAGGAAGTAACAAACTCAAGCTTAGAAGATAACATAGGTTGCTAAGTGTGCTAATATGAACATCCTAAGGGATATTGTCTTGTCATGGACTACTTACAAGAGTCCAAGGCATATGTATTCACTCTAAAATTTGTTAGAAATAAATGCCCAAGAGATTACCTTATACACAAGGTAATTACAAGCAATCCTATCAATAACCATACTATCCAACCAAGGCTTATCCTTAATCATAGGAGCTATACTAGCAGCAATTGTAACAACAACAATCATGGGGAATGCCACCATCAAGGTAGCAGTATCCATGTAGACAACTAGATACTTATGGATACTATGTATGTCATTCGATATCTCCTAAAAGTACTTCTGTTTATACTTCATCTCCCTACTATCCACCTAAATAGCATAGACCCATAACATAGCATATGAATCCTCATCCTTACACATCTCAACTAGCATTAGGTCCCTCTTATCAAACACCTAATCCATTACCATGAGTACCACCACTAGCAATGCATGGATAACTACCGTCAAAACTGAAAAACAATGCTACCATGGTAGTTAATATACAAAGATAGGATCATATTAGCAATACTACTTGCAAATCTAGGAAACACACGTTCTTTAGGGCAACTCCAGAAAAGGTAGGTAAAGTAAGAACTTCATCCAACCATATTCCTCCTATGACATATCCTCCTACAATCATAATGCTTTCACAACAACCAAACCAAAAACTAATAACTATCATGTTCACTAATATAGTATTAGATTGGATAAAAGTATGAAATCTTCCTACAAAAAGAATAGATCTTGGAAATCCTTTGATTTATTTATAAATTGCTAGAAATTGCCATGTAAATCTCTATTAAACTTAGGTTTTGGAGTTAACTTGATATCTCAAGAAACATTAAAGAAGTGTAACATAAGACTAGAGCTTGCAGATTAATTAGTTACCATTCCTTTGCAATAGGTCTAAGATGTGATGACAACTATCAATGGGTGTTCTTATCCAGAAAATTTTTTTGTGATCAATGTAAAGAATGATAATAGGAAGTTTTTTATTATTATGGGGAAAGCAGGACTCAACACAATAGATGCTAAGTTATGAATGAGATACTTGTTCTTGGAAATTTCCAAGGAAGATGAGCAAGGAGACATATAGATGCAAAGAATTCCATATATTACTTAGGATGAAAAAGGATGCAATCTTGGACAGAAAGTTCAAAACATCAACACAATTCTTACACCAGGCCACAACAAATTTGAAAAACAAGTATGTATGCAAAAAGAAACAATGATCACTAAATCAAAATACATCTAGTGGTTAAGAAATGAGAACATAAAACTATCCAAAATATTCATGGAAACATCCAACTTACTTATCAAATCCTACCTCAAGAAAATGACCCAAATAAAGAACTTACAAAAGGATATCCTAAACCATGACCATACACCAATAACCAAGTAGTGAACATGGAGACTTAAAACCTGGAATTAATAATAAAGAAGAAAACATATCTAAACCCTTTAAAATAAGAGTATCATCTAGTCTAATAAGATATGTGTCTTTAAATTATCAAAATTTGATTATCATCAATGTTACATTGAATAATAAACAAAAACATAAATTATTAAGGATGATAAGTAAGAAACCTAGAGTGTATAATCCTAGGGATTTATGGTCCATTTTTAGAACACTTTCCCATGAGTTCATTCATAGGGGAGGTGCCCTATCTTGAATCAGGAATTCATAAGTGCATTTTAACTTTTTTGTTTTATAATTTTTTGGTTTACAATTTTTGTCATATTCTTCCTAATTTTTTGATATTTCTTCATTCTTTAATATATTTTCTATTCTTTCATGTTCTTTTACATTTCTTATTATTTTTCATGCTTTAATATCTTTTAAATTCTTTATAAATTTTCTATTCTTACCCATTTCTCATTCTTCAATGATTTTACCATTTCTCATGTACATAACTTTTGTTGATTTTTTAATAAAGTGTAAAGGAATAAACAAGATGTATTTAAAATAGTGAGAATTTCATCCTATGTTATCAAATAATTAAAGGATTGATTATCTATACAATGAGACCACATCATCCATTCACTCATTTCCAAAAATAATAGATTCATACTATGGACATAATGACATTCTTCCACAATAAAACTAAAATAAACTTGTGAGCATTATGCATGAATGGAAAAGTGAAGAACCAAGTGAGAATGAAAATGGTGTGACAACAAGGAGATTTGTAGATTTTCTAAAGCTACTACTATAGGTATTATCCTACTATTAAGTTGTATTATTTACATGAGTTCTAATGAAAAATAGAAGTATGTTCTAAAATAAGTGCTACCTCACAATGTCACTGGAAAGACATGTTACCCATGCCTAAAGATAGTCCTCTAGTAAGGTTTACACAGTGATAACATAGTAAATACATATAATAAAAATTTCTAGGGGTTCCACTATAAAGACATATTACCCATGCCTAAAGGTAGGTGACTTTTCAGAGATTTTAAGATTTCTTGGACTCGCATTAGTTATGGGGCTAGAAAGACATGTTACCCATGATTAAAGGCACTTATCTATCCAATGGAAAAGTTTCCTTTTAAATAAACTATGTAGTTAATCAATTTCTTCCTTGTGCTTCATTACTAAGTAATAATATTTTTTACAATAGTGATAGTCTTTTTGTAACAACGTTATCCCAATGTTGTCCGGTACTACAAGGAATTCACTAAGGTCCAATGAATCTAGGGAAGAAGACATGGGGAATACGCCTCTAACAAGCAAGAAACCCAAGAGAGAGTGCAAGTAGCAACACAGCTTCTTAATATATGTATGGGAATGCACCTCATGAAGGACAACTAACTCCAAATGAGGACCTTGCAAATAAGCACACAAGAAACCTTGTAGACAACATCAGTGGAAGGGGAAATGATGCATCTACAAGGGGTGGCACCTCACCCCTAGAACCCTCATGATCTGGTACAAGGTTTGGCTTGGCACCACACTAGAACTATCCAATCTTAGTTACCTACATATCTACAACCACCGTAGAATTAGGGCCATGTAGTTCTCCACGTGAGGGTAGTATGAAAAGAACTTAGAGAGAGTTGTAATAGGAGGGTGTCCTACTACTGACTTGGTACTACCAAGCCAAGATGGATTTTCTAATACTTAAGAGCCACCCAAGGCTGACTCAAAGTGTTCCATGATCCCTAAACCATGGGGAGAGCTCAGGAAAACCACCACCCTAAGACATCTCTCATAATTCTCCCCTACACAAAAGAAGTGATGTCCTCAAAGTAGAGCCTAGGATGACTTTGAGAGTAAACTTCAAGCATGGGTTTGGAAATCCATTGACTTCAGGAAACCCATCAACTCAATTGACACCAGGCTTGAAGGAAGGTACCAACCCCAACACCTGATACGTCCTTCCATCCAATGCCTTGCATGAAATGGTAGTAGGACAAGTGGGAGTAGTCCAACCCAAAGGGCCAATTTCTCTAAAGTGTCCCCTAGATCCATCCCTTATGAGGTCTAGAGACTTATCTTCTTGTGTATGCCCATGCCTATGCAAGAAGATAGCTCTTCTTCCACAAGTCTAGCCAAGTTCCTTTGTGAATGGCATCTCAACACCCATTTATTTTCTTGATGATCTTTATTTATTTATTTATTATCATCGATTTTGAGGGCTCACCAGGACCACTACCCATGGTGATGGACTTGGGAACATAAAATTGAGAGGGAGAACATGCTCCAAAAGAGCCATGTCTTCACAAGCAACTCACACTTGCCAAAACTCCACATTCTACTTCTTGCATCTAGACCTATGGGGTCTTACTAGTGTAACTATCTAAGCATAGAATCCATGTGTCTATACCATGTGCATTTTTTTCCATCATGTCTATTTGGGATGGTATGAAGGAATTCAAGCATTTTCTCCCTTCAAAATAAGGTACAAGGATAGATCTTTTGAGCCTGGCCTTGTCGTCCATAGACACACCAACATCGCAATCCACATTTCATCATCCAACACTATTTCATTTCTATAGCCAAGAGAGAAGATCCAAATTTTCTTTGAAAAGATTCTCTAGGAGGCTACCATAGCAAACAAAGCCAATCTATCATCAACATCCTTTAGGATTGTCCAACATCGAGAATGCCTACTCAAATGTTAGAACAAGTGGAGAATATGTTGGGTAGCCAACCACAAGGCAATCCTCCATACACATGTCTTATGACAACCACTACCACATCATCAATTGCAACCATAATGTTTTGTTCATGGGAAAGGATCAATTGCACTTGTAACTTACAATCTATCCTTCCCACTTCGAGATATGGGATAAACACCATTTTCTGAACACTTGGTCCAAGGAAGCATGTAGAGTCACCTTTGAGAGCAACCACAATCATGAATTCTCCAAGGAACATCTAGGTTCCTCGAGTTTGAATTTTTCTATCATGCCAAGGACAACTGCCATTCACACTCAACACCTATCATTGGATTTTTTTAACTTGAAGGAAGGATCCTCTTTGGGATGTTTCTTCCATAAGCAAGTATAGTATCCTAGCTACACCTTACCCATGATACACGCCCAAGTAGTCCACATAGCCAATAGAATCAAAACGTCAAACTGTTACTAGCTGAGGGAAGACATGGACTTACAAGTCTTACCCACATTCAATTCCACATTAAGAACAACTTGAGAAGTGAAAGAGTTCATCCCCTAAAAATTTTACCAAGAGGGATTTCTATTTCATCCTAGGAGATTTTGGTTTTTGTTTCATACATCCTAGTCGAACCCATTTACAACAATTATGGTGCACAAGGCCACACCATTGGCTATTACCATCTAGCCCAAACAACAAACATGAGTTAACAAGAACATTTTTCCCATAGGAGGACTAGGTCCTCAAGATAGTTTTAGAAAGAATGGGCTTCAACAACATCAACTACAAACTCAAAACAATACATGATTTTTCCCCAAAGGATTTACAATAAGGGTGGTCTACCAAAGAACCCCAACAAGGAAGTCCCTTTGGAGCCCCAAAAGCTGAGAGAGACTACATAAAATCATGCCTTGCTTACAAGAAAGGAGATATATACATTTAGGCTACATCAATAACATAGCCTCACAAAGGAGGTTCCATGAATTCCACCAAGGTAACAACATTCTGTCTGTGAAAACAAGCCCCAAGAGTTCATGAACATGGGACCATTGATAAGAACAAGTTCCAAACATCAACTACCTATAGATCCCATCTAAGGACAACTCTATTATTATTTCAAGAATTGAAGAGGGCATCCATTGGAATGAAGAATGACTCCTCATAGAATTAGAGAATCACCAAGTAATATAGTGCTCAACCCTGCTATCCCACCAAAGAGGTTAGGACACTAACATGAATTAACAATACACCAGAGAAATGGGATAATACCTAGAACTCAACTCTACTCCACTACTAAACATAGTAGCATCACCTTGCTTTGAATTTTAGTCTACCATTGCACATGGCCACTGTGAATAGCCCGCTATCAAGATCAAGCTCACCGAACCAATTTGTTTATATTTTAGGGTACATACCACCATCGATCACCTATGGATAAGATTTTTGCTAGTATAGGAACCCAAGAGGTAGTGTTCCCAAGACTTGTCCTGTCTCAAGAACGTTCATCAAAGGATGCACCTTCATGGAATGCCAATCTCACCAAGAACTCAAGGCATCAATTCAAGAGCACCTTGGGCAAGGACATGCCATGGCCTGCTCATTACAACACCATATCTCAACAAGAAAATTTTCCATGGGGTTTTCAATAGAATTACACATCAAGGCACAAAGGCTGCTTACAACATATAGAGAAGGAGCTTCAAGAATGAGCACTAGGAAAACACCATACATCAAGCTTGGCCTTGTCATAGGGTGTGGCATAGGCCTACAATAAGGTGACAACTAACTCACATAGGGCCATAACATCTAGCACTTTTGTGTGCATAAACTTTCAAAACTAAGAATATCATAAGGTTACATTACAATCTCACACACTTGAGGATAGGAATATATTTAGTGAGCATAGTACATGGTATTCGGGAATGCTACCCAAGCCTAGAAGGCTATAGGAAAAACTACCCAAGACAATCCTAAGTTGAAAGGTTTAGGCCACCAGGAGCATACTAAGAAAGCACCATGCTATTTTGAGAAAAACTTGTCTCTGTCATAGAATGTACACGATCATCTATCAGACTACATCCACTACACAACTATCTTTACACATACACAAACAACCATCGCACTGAACTCACTACACGACTGTCATTGAGTGAAAATGATTTAGGACACAAGCACAATGATCGAATAATGAGACATGCCAACTGAGTATTCACCACCTACCACTATGAGACCTCAAGGCATTGGCCACTCCTACGCCATCAATGTCCAGCATGGCCAATGATACCATTTTATGCCATTTGCTAACCCAATATCTATGAGTTCTAGGATGGATCACCATCCTCTATTAGTGCTCTCCCAGCACAAAGAGGCAAACAAATCATGATGTACTTGTTGTTTCATCACAGTCAAGGTACTGATAAATCCATAACCCAATGTTGGGATTCTAAGACCAAATAACCAATTCATGAAGGCCTCAAAAGCACACATCTTTCCCATAGACATAGTGCTCACAGAATCAATTGAGATCACCACTGGCTGCACTTTGTACTTGTGTTGCCTACAACATCTGAGATAATAGCTCAGAAACACAGAAGTTAGTAGGAACATGATCATCACATCAACCTCATATACAATCATCAAGCATGATCATATAACAGAGAAATATCACTCTCATAACATCATAAAGAGCAAGAACTCAGCAACATGCATAAAGATCAATCATCCAAAATATTTATGGGTCAATTAGATACACTCACACAAAAGAATTCATCATGAGGCACACCCAGAGAGAACTAGAACCCTCTCAAAAAATCAAGATTCATATACAACAAACATTCCCAGACACTAACACTGGTTCCAACCAAGATCAAAATCTCAACACATTCATAAGAGGCATGGGTAATAAAGAATTATTATCTCAACTCAAAAATAAGGTGGAAGACAAAGGTCTAGCCAACAATAGGTCTCCATAAAAAAAATTCTCACTTACGATGAGCAACATTAGGGATGATGCAATCACAAGAAAGACTCTCATCAAAAGGGGTGAGGTCTCAACAAGAACCAACAATAGGATGACCCACATCAAAAGGTCTTCAAATAAAAGTGCCCAAAGAAATGTCACCAATCAAAAGAGTGATGCCTCAAATCCAAGGGTAATACAACAAGCTCAAACAAGGGAGCACAACTCACGAAAGGTCAGCCACAAGGGAAATCATGCCTCAAGCACAAGAGGTTGTCAAAATAAGATAACAAACATTTGGCTTTGGGATGGCACAAATGGCCTCACAATGCATCCTCAACAATCCCAAAAACAAATCATCACACCACGTAGAACATAAAGCCTTGTGTTATGAGCAATAGACATGACAAAAGCAACACCAGCACAGAATTTGAAAATGCAACCAAGAAGACATGCATACACAACTAGACAAACATACAATCGCAAACATGAATGTACAAAGTCTATCGGCAATGGTCTTAATCCACCTAAAACAAGGCTTACCAAAAGCACATGTCTGAAGGCCCTCCATCCTGAGGTACCTGGAAACCAACATGTCTTAATTTGTATTTCCCATACTCATTGTATCTAGGATGAGTGGGAGTGCAAGGATACCACATCCCACATAAATCAATCAATGCCATCTTAATACATGTCATTTGAGTGGAAACCAAAATGGAGACTAGGTCTAATTCATCCCAAATGAATCACTAGAGACTAGAGATGAGAGCTCCTTGAGCAACAATAATTTATGAGTTGCCAATAGAACTCTTCTCTACCATATCAAATAAAACCACAACTAGTCCAACCACAAGTAAACAAGTGAAGAACAATACCACAATGCAATTGTATACATCCTCGAGGAGAACAACATACATCAGTTTCTCACAATGTAACATTAGATCCCTCATGAAGAGCATAAAAATATTACCATAAGGCAACTCTTCAAAGGATACTTAAGGATATGATCCTAGATCACTTAGATATCAATCCAAAGGAACCATTAATAGAATAACCTCAATGGTGTAATAAAACCAAAGGACACATGCATATCGCAACATGATTCCAAAAACACTCTGATACCATCTATAACAATGTTGCCCTAACATTATTTGGAACCCCAAGGAATTCACTAAGATCTAATGGATCAAGGGCAAAAGACCTGGGGAATACACCTCTAACAAGCTAGAAACCCAAGAGAGAGTGCAAGTAGTAACATAGCTTCTTAATATATGTATGGGAATGCACCTCACAGAGGACAATTAACTCCAAATGAGGACCTTGCAAACAAGCATGCAAGCAACCCTATAGACAACATCGGTGGAAGGGAAAATGATACATTTACAAGGGGTGATGCCTCACCCCTAGAACCCTCATGATCTGGTACAAGGTTCAACTTGGCACTACACTAGAACTATCCAATCCTAGCTACCTACATATCTATGACCATCGTAGAAATAGGGCCATGTAGTTCTCCATGTGAGGGTGGCATGAAGAGAACTTAGAGAGAGTTGCAACAGGAGGATGTCTTATTGCTAACTTGGTACTACTAAGCTAGGATGGATTTTCTAATAATTGAGAACCACCCAAGGGCACCTCAGAGTGTTCCATGGTCCCTGAACCATGGGGAGAGCCTAGGAGAACCACTACCCTAAGACATCTCTCACACTTTTGGTTGTCAATTTTGGGATGATACAATGTGATGTCATTGGTAAGTGGTATGAATTTAGTTTGAATATTGGAAAAAGACTAATGACCATTTTAACCATGCATTCCACATAAAATTCATTATGATTATGGTAAGACATCTCATGTCCCATTTTCTACAATCCATGCTACTATCATTCTATCTTACTATTATATATAATTATAATTTGATGGTTTTGTATAATATAATGTTATTTTCTTATCGTGGCAATACTAGCATGTGTGCTTTAGAAGATAGGTATGATTTATATTCAACTTTTTGAGTGTCCATGGATACGTATAGGTGTAGTTATACAAGGGCATTAAAGGCTGAAGCCTACTTTGGGGAGGATCCATTTATATAACTCTTCTATTTCATACTTGATGACTAATTCCACAACATCTTGTACCTCTTGAATACTTCATCAATCATCACTATTTTCCTACATATTTATATTCACTCATAAGTTCAAAAATTTTGATCAAACCATCTCCTAAAAATCTTCATTGACTTACCTTACAAAAAATCCTTATTTTACATAATTTTGATAACAAATTATTATATTCCCATCATCATTTATGATCAAGAACCCTTTGAATTAACTTCACACCTTTCAAACTATCCATTTCATTCATTTTTTATCAAAATTTGCAAAAATTTTAAAAGGTTCAATGATGATATCATAGATATAATATATGAGGCCTTGTGATATTGTATCCAAGATGTCGTATTTATGACATGTTCCTTATAAAAATCTACATATATGCATGGACCATTAGAAAAAATTTTCATTTCCTCATTTCATGAATAGGAAGTTCATGCTATTTTTTTTTTACCTCCAAACCTTCACAGCTTCATATCCTCGTTACTGTACATTTGATTTAAACTATTCATGTTTTCTTTTGCTCAAAAAGTGAAAAACTTAGTTGTGGGAGAGAGTGTTCCATGTATTTTTTTGTGAAATATGCCTAATTTTTCTAACACATGGAAGAACAAAGTAAGAGTAAGAACAATAAAAGATAATTACATTCTAATCTTACATAAGCCAATAAACTTAATGTTTCCTTCTAAATGACTATTCAAATATGTTTTAAATAAGAAATTGAAGATTGTTATATGTCATTCAAGATAAATTATTTCTAATTAATAGAAATCATTCAATTAAGGGTTTTTCTTATAAAGGGTTTTATATGAGTAATAATTTTTTTTTCTAATTCTACAATCCAAATTAAAAATAAAAATTGATAATAAAGAATGATTTTGATCAAAATCCAAAATCTAATGAAGGGTTATGAACCATTAAAGGTTTTTTTAAAACATTTGGATAATCTTAAAATTCTTCATGATCGCAAATGCCACCAAAAAGATCCTAAGAGAAAGGGCCATCACAACAAAGGAAGAACACACCTAGAGGAAGAGGTATACGGCAAGGTGTAGAAAAAACTTCTCCTATGGAGTAAGAGGCATAATCATACAATATCCAATAGCCAACACCCATGCAAGAATAATTTGTATAGGCATAAGTTGATGCACCACCTGCTTCAAAACAAGAATAATGTCTTACACTCTCTAATGAGTGTCTACAAGTGATTCAAGAGAAGTTCATCCTATCCACTATCATAGTGGAATAGAATTTTGAATCCTTCATGGAGTTTGTGCCTATGGAGGTCAGTGAACAGCTTCAAGCATCTCCCTTAAGGCCCATCATTTCAAGAAATTGTGAATGATACTTGGTATAAGTCTATCAATTTTGGAAAAAAAAATAGGATGATGCCATCATGAAAGTTGAGGATGTCACAGCATCATACTCTATCTAAGTAATTGCAAAGGCACTAAATATACCAAATGTTAGGGCCAACATAGCTTGAATATCTACAAGGTCCAACATAGATGCAAGGAATCTATAATTGTAGAAGACATATAGAACCATTGAAAAAGAGTATAGAGGATTGTTTACTTCTAAAAGATCTATTTTATGATTGGGATGTACCATATATTTCCCATAAAGAGGCTTAATCGAATTTCCACCTATGTTGCCAAAGGAAGTACTATTCTAATGGGAAATTTCAAGTCAACATCACTCATCTGCTGCTCTTAGAGATACAGAAATGATTTAAGAAGAAAAAAAATAGGGAAACCTACTTTTTCATTTCCTTATCTTATTAGAAAATTATGCCAATAATCTAAAATTTTTAACTAAACTAACGATGTTCTTCGTAAGGCCCAAAATGCATCATACTCTAAAATCTCTAAGCCAGTGCCATTGAAGAAGGATCAAGTTGAGAAACCAGTAAGCACTAAGGCTACAACAAGATCAACACTAGTGAAAAATATTCCAATCACAAAAACTAAATGAGCAAGACCCAGTGGATCAACTCTAGCTGTAGGAAAAGCGAGACAAAGTGCTCCACCAACATCACAAAATTATAGACCCTCTATCAGACACCTACAACAAATTGTAGAAATAATAATTTGGGATAGCAAGGAGGTCTTAAGCATGTACAAAGTTAGGAATAATCCCAATATACTTGCTATATCAATAGGACTTGTAAGTGGTCATGTCTCTTTGAAGGTAGAAGAGGATGATGACTAGGCAAAATAGATCTTAGGGAATGTTGTATCCTTCCAAGTGATGTTGGAGATTGGAGAAGGAGTCATAGTTATGGTGATGAAACATCAAGATGTAGTAGGAGTAGCAAAACTTATAATCAATCATATTAAGGATTCTTCAATGTTTCCATTATGCCACTAGCTGATATTACTGGAATCAAAGATGTAGAAACCATAGTTGAGATATCAATGACCCCTATAGGGCATGAAGATGTATTAGAAATATTGTTGCATATAGGAAAAGTTATATAAAATATTTTTAATATCCCTATTAATATTATTGTAATTTAGTTTGAATTAATCTTAACAAAACGTAAACTTTTTATGGTGGAAACTAGGATGCAACATGCAAAGAGTGAAGTATAGAGGTTGAAAGAAGAATTAGTTGCATTGAGAGATGAAAGATAAGACCCTACATGCTACATTACACTTGACTAGCTTGCACAATTCAAAGATGCACAAATTGAACAACTGATGACCAAACACAAACAAATGAAGATAGAAAAAGAGAAGGCAAGGTAGTGTGAAATGCTTCAGTAGCAGATGCTCAAACATATGCACATATCAAGGCTATTGTTGCACTAGAGGAAGAAAACAAAATAATTACTATAGAGAACTTAAGATTAATAGACATTAATAAGTAGAAAAATGCACTAAAAGAAAACATCTATCAATTGAAAGAGAAATTTGCTATAGTTGACCTTGATATAAGATAATTTTTGCATTAGAATATAACATTATCGATGGAAGAAGTATGCGTAGTATGATAGAAATCAACAATTGAAATCAGAGCATGGAAAAATGAGACCAACAAGCATGAAAGGCTGAAATAGCATTTCAAAGATCAAGTGGCCATGTACAAGTAGATTAATGAGAAGGAAATCTAGATGGCCAAATCCAAAATTAGTTTTATCATAGAATATAAATTTGATTGGTAGCCCATCTTGGATAGTCTTGCCCACATTCATCAAGCCAAAATAAAGAATAAAGACCTACATATTGAATAGCTAATAGAATACATGGGGTCAATAAATCTTCAATATGCTAACTAGGCCATGTTGATAGGAGGCAGGCCAAGAAAAGAACTGGAGTAACAAGTGGTTAAAGTGTATTCAATGTATGAAAATAAGTTTACAAATAAGAAATATTCCCAACAAAAGCTTCACATAGAAAACTCTGAATTACAAGTAGTCAAGGCTAGCTACCAGGATCAAAAAGATGTAGCAGAAAACCTAGTCAAAAGAATGAAATATTATCAGGAACTAAAGAAAGTTGCCAAGGCTTTTGAAGAAGAAAGGATGTAGTTTTCAACATGGTATATCAAGGCAAATAAGATGTTACTACAACTATAATGTCCTTGGGCATTACCAACATTGTTGAATTCGTGTGGATAGTACATGATCCTAAATCAAAAGAACAAAAGATCATAGCATTACTGAACCAATATCAATTCCAAAAGCTAGATGACAAAGGGAAAAGGCCAATGGAGAAGCCACTACTACTTGGAACTTAAAGATTGCTACATCAAGCTTAGTTTTATTTTGTCTTGTCTTGTTTTTAATATATGTGTCAATCATGCATTATATGATAATTTTATAGTACCACTCAAACCAAGATGTAGCATTCATAAGAGAGTCAATCATGTAAATATATGCCATAATGTTGAACTCTATGTAACCCCATAAGTTTGTAAGGAACTATATCCTATTTTTCTTTAAACTAGAGGAAGAGTTTTTAATCAATTGTGTGGGTATGATGAAACAATTTATGTGTGAGTCTACGATATCATAGCTACACATACACCATCATAGATATGATGTAGTGGATCATTCTCATGCCTATAAATAACAACCCACCAGTTTGTCAAAAAGAAGTTTAGGCCTAAAACTTAGCAAAATTCTTACAGTTTGTTTTCTTGAAGTTAGAATTAAAGTGAATGCCTATAATGTGGTGAATTACAATTGTATGAAATCTTTATTCAAGTGGATTATTCTAGGACATAATTCATGAATGAGAATAAAGATTGAGATTGTTCTTCATCATTGTAGCATATCACATAACATAGTTTTATTTTCCATAATGTTTAATTTTACCTTTAGCAAGTCATTACATTTCTCAAGTCATTTACAATTCCAATATTTAATAGTAAGGAAAAATAAGTACAAGTGGTTTTGAGCATAAGGTATAATTATTTTGTAACCCAGTAGTGACTTTGCTTGGTTCACTTAGTGGTCAAATTCTTTGGTAATCCCAGTAATAGTTACATCAGTCCAAGACATGTATGAAAAACTAGGAATAAATGCTTATCACCATACCATAGAATAGATACATTTCCATTATACTTAGATTTAGAATGTATAATTACTTCTATCATGTTCATACTTAGCATTATTAAGAGCCACTCAACATCAGTTCATCATATACATCAATAAGAGTTAAACCATATGATTTTAACCTCTCTAACTCTAAGTGGAAAGATAACAAGCATGAATTTAGCATCAACTCACTAGTATACTTACATTGCCCATCTGTGGATTATGATCTAGTCATGCATGAATACTTGTAACTTGTATCGTTGAGTGATGGAATACCTAACTACTCATTAATGATGGAGAGATATGAAGGATAACATTATGTTGCCACATGATCATTTAATGACATTGATGCTCATGGAAGCATTTATAAAGATAGGGCTTAAAGCAGTAGCTCTAGACTAAAAAGTAACTAACAAAATGTCCAAGCCCTTTGCTGGCTAAGGTCCTACTAGTCCAATGAGGTTTTTCGAATATGTGATTCATTTTTTAAATACTTAGTCATGGGAAAGGTGCCCCCATCTTGAATCAAGGATTAATAAATGAATATTTTTCACTCTTTTTTATTTTGCAATGTTATTTTGATTTTTCTTTTTTTATATAATTTTTCCTTTTTCCTTGAACTCATTTTATTTTTTATGTCTTATGTTTTACACTTCATGTTTTGTATTTTATGTTAATAAAGATTGTTTTTTTTTTTTTTTGTGTAAAGATCAACTTTGTTATTTGGAGCATGTCCTATGCTATCAAAATATTGGGTAAACAACTGTGTAAAGTAGTGAGATCATATCATCCATCCCTCTAGTTCTTATGAATAAGAGATTTTCATCATGAAAGCAATAAGGTTTTTTCCACATGAAAAGCAAAAATTAACTCATGATTGTTATGCTTTGAAGAAAGGGGGAAGGACCAAGCATGAATGGAAAAGGGTGTGACCTCAAGGGGATTTGCCAATTATTTGAACTTCTCCTATATGATTCTTACTACTCTATGTGGCTTTATTGTTACTCATGTTTTAATTTTGATAGAAGCATGTTCTCTATTAAAGTTATCTTAATATATCACTAGAAAAACATGTTACCATGCTTGAAGGTAGTTCTCTGGTAAGATTAAAATATTAATTAATTAATTCACATAAGAAAATATTCTTGGGATACAACTAGAAAAACATGTTACACATGCCTATAGGTAAACTACTTCTAGAAATCTCAAAATCTCTTTCACTACTTTCATCATATAACTAGAAAGAGATGTTACCTATGCTTGAAGACACCCCTCTAACAAAAGGCCAATAATCCTTAAACTTAATCTTTATGTAATTAGTTAATTAATTTACTACATTCTTAATTTTTTCTTATTGCATGATGGTATTTTCAAATTCTTGTGGTTGATGTCATGATGGTAAGTGTGGGATGATGTAATATGATGTCACTAGTAAAGCTATGGACTTCGTATGAAACTTAGATAGATAGGTATTATAGTCATCTTAACCATAATTGACATAGAAACTTATTGCAGACATGGTACAATATCTCACATCCTGATCTCTAAAATCCCTTCCTATTCTATTAGTCACCTCACTATTACATATGATTATATACCTAATGCTTTTGTTTAGTATAGTGTAAGATCTTGATAGGAATGGTTATGTGAGTGTGGAACATCGTCTTGGTCAACATTCAATCTCCAATGTGCCCACATACATCTTGTGAGATGGTTAGAGAAGAGCATTATGGGTAAAAGCCTACTTTGGAAAGGGTCCACTTGTATAATTTTTGAACATATAGTTTACACATCACCTATGCTTGTTCAAAGTATTAAAATGCAACTTCATATTTCAATTGCATCATTATTTTAAAGTCATATATTTCATGAACCTCTCATTTAACAACCCTAAATTTTAAGAATTATGCTTCACCAATTTATTGAATTATTATCCATGCCTACTCATGTTGTCCTCATGTCTAAACCCTCTCTCTATATCTCATTTGACCTTAAGTTTACTTTGACATTCACCAAAAATAGGTTAAAATTCAAGAAAAATTATTGATTTTGGTAGCGTCATTGTAGTTGTCTATGTCGACAAAGCCATAAAAACCTATATATACATGAGAAGTGTTAGAAAGTTTTTTTCCTTTTGCTCATTTTACAAATGGATTTTTTACTGATCAATAAGAAAAGAGATTCCAAGCATGATATCTTGTGAACCAAAAACACATTCGAACCCATTTAAAAGCCTATGAACTCTCAAATTCTAGCTCTACATTCTGGGGATAACAAATCTATGATTTCCAAAACTTAGAAAACCCTAATTTTTGAATAATAAAGGTAGTTAATGATAAATAACAATTAGAATATTAATAATTTAATAATAAAATAACTACCTTAGAATCTTTAGAACAATAGACTATGATCACATATGAGTGATAGTATCAAATTTTTGAGAATTAAGTCAAAATTCAAGGATGATTAAGGTTAATAATGTCTAAAGTATAATAATTAAAAACTAACGAATCATTGCCCATGTGATTGTAAATGGCACCAAAAAGAGATCCACAAGTATGTTGTCCATATCAAAAGAAAGAGAAGTATCCAAGAGGAGGGTAAGAACAAGGACAAGAGTAACCACATAAGGAAGTTAAGGTCACACATGAAATTAGGCCTCTCAAAGAAGAGTCACAGTTGGAATCTATTTAGTAGATTTGAATTGAAAAGATTAGATAATCTAGGCAAGATGAAGTGCCTGGGCCTAGGCCAAGCTTGGAGGTCACATTAGCTAAGGCCTTTTTGAAAAATATTTGCATGAAGGAGATCTAGAGTTTAGTCTTTCAAAAGCCAATCTTTGGATCTTTCCTAGAGTTTACTCCCCAAAGATCTAAGAGAACTTACAACCATCAATACTTTAACTTACCATTTCTACCAGTGGTGATTGGTCCTTGATAAAACTTACCTCTTTTGAAATAATCATGAAGGAGACACCACCATGAAGATTAAACACATCATCATCTCTTACTCAGTGTCAATGGAGACCATTACAGAGGCCTTAGGACTTCCCAACTTGGAACTATAGTTAGTAGAGATGTTCATGTAGTTTGATGCTAAAAGTAAAAAGGAGTGGACCTATAGGTAGTATGAAGTGGATTGCAAGAAGTATGGTGCTCTCACCTGAGTGGGAAGAATCTATTTCAAAATAGCAACATACCACCTAAAATCCATAGTTTTTTGTTGAAGTTGAACATCTTAGAGTCTACTTGTCCAATCTTCCCATCCTCCAACTTGGCTTAACAAGAAATATGTGAAGATGTATAAGGAGAGGATCAACTCTAATGCATCCTTATTAGATGTTATATTACAAGGGATAAATAAGGACCTTGCCTAGGTACATAGAGAAAATAATGACTTAGCCAAGAAAAATAGAAGATTATCATAAATAAATAAAAGAAACAATTAGAAAAATACCTTAAGCACTAGTATTAGAAATTGAAAAAGGTAAATGTAAATGTGTGGAGATTAGTAATAGAAAACATGAATCTCTCAATGAAAAAAGTACATGTATTAAGGTAAAACTCGACCATTGAAATGGCTTCCTAGAAGAATGAGACCCTGAAATATGAGAAACTTAAGAATCGTTATAGGGACCATGTTGGCATGTAAAAGCATATAAATTTAAAAGAAATTCTATTAGCCAAAATAAATATGAATGAAATCCTCTAGTAGCTCCAAGGAGATTCTTAATAACCCATCTTTGATGGACTAATGCTTACAATAAGGCTGAAATGTGCATGAAGGAGCTACAAATTGAAGAGATGATTGGATATATGAAAATGGTCAATATTTTCTATGTTAATCTTGAAGTCTTCACTACTAGAAGGTAAAGGTTCACATTGGAAAAGTAGGTGTTCAACTCATACATAGTGTACACAAAAAATTTTAAACTCCATACGAAGGCATGCTAGAAATTGGAAATTGTTAGCACAGAGCTTGAAGTTCTACAGACAAAATTTAAAAACTAACAAACATTTTTTGAGAACCTACCCAAGAGAATGAGTGACTACTAGTAGCTAAAGAAAACTATAAAGAAATTTGATATTGAATGCAAATAGTTTGTTGTCTAGTTTATCAACACTAATGAGATATTCCCTACTTTATCTTATCTTGGGGATATGCCCATAACTGCAACTCCAGATGAAGAAACCTAGACAATAAATGATCCTAGGACTAAAGAAAAGAACATGAGGATCCTAATCAATGCATTTATGCTAAAATCAACAACAATAGCAACAATCGGGTAACCACAACCTATACCAAGGTATGAGGAGCCATCGTGAGAGTCATAGGAGCCACGACTACCAATACCACTTGAGGCATATTCCTTAGTCCATTTTTTGTATATATTAGCGTAAGAAAATTTTTATAATATGTTCAAATTTTTTCAAGTTAAATTATAAACATTCAAATAAGGTTTGTAATGTGGTACTTGAGTTAGTTAGTTAATCAGTTTAATACTCCCACAAGTTTGTAACCACTCAATTCCAATCATGTAACTCAAGGACAAGTTTTTAGTTAGTCATGGGGGTATGATAAAAGACAATTTAGTTAGTCACATCAACATAATGATGTGATTTAGGTCTAACTTCATCAACACAAGCTCCATATATGCTTATATAAATGCATGTACCCACTATTGTTATGATACCATTTGATCACTAGTGTAGCTCCATATATGCTTCAATTTGTTTATTTAGAAGTTATAATTTTCCATTAGGTGCTCATAACTTCAATCAAGTGAATTGTATGAAATTTTATTTGAGTGATCATGTACTTGGATACATATTCATTGTGGTAATAAAATTGAGATTCATTTTAATACTTGGCTTCACATCTTATTCTCTTTAATTGCAATTTACTTTAATTGTTCTCTAGTTTCATGTACTTAGTTAATTAATTTACCTTTTATTAAACTTAATTAAATCACATAATTATGACCAAACTCAACTATAAAAGCATTAACATTTGGTAATCTTAGCAGTGTACCACTTGGTATGCCCAACAATAAGCACTTGGTAGCCTAGCAATGTTAGTGCATGTTTAGGATGTGTACAATAAGTAGGGAATGGATGCTCCATGCTTAGGCTAGATTAGATTCATTAGGTACACATAGGTTAATTAGTTTAATATTTGAATATTCTAATAATAAAATCTTAATCATATGCTTCAGTCACACTTACCATATGAATTAAGCTTACACAAATATGATTGGTAAGACAACAACCAACAACCTAACACTTAGCTATTTAAAGCATTTAACTAGTCTCAGTCCACAAAATTTGATAGATTGCACATGAATATTTATGATCTATATGGTTGCACATAAGGTCTACTCTACTACTTATTAGCTCATTAGCTCGATCTCTTTAGGGTTTGAAAAATTTTATAAATCTCTTTTATTTTTGTATAAAAGAATAAAAATGCTTTTTCTGCAATTATTGGGCATTTCTTCATCTTCAAAATTTTGTTAAATAATTTCTCCAATTTTTGGGATTTTATCTTTCCTTGCTTTGTTTTCTATTCCCATTAAAGTTCAATAAATTCTCTCATTCTCACAACAAATTTCTCCTAATTTTATAATAATATAGCTTGTAATTTTAGTTTCACAATTAAAATCTCATAGTTGATCTCATTTTGTTAAGACAAGGTTAGAATGATGATGATAAATATCATAATCTCACAATGCTTTCCCATTCCTCACAAATTTATTACAAAGCTTTCAAGTATTGACATTTGAATGTATTCAAGAGATGTTACATTTTCACATTTAGAATCATGCTTTTAAGCTTTTTTTTATATTTGAATGTATTACAAGTAAGCTTATGTTCATTATTGAATCATGCCTTTTACTAAGTCTTAGCATTAGAAGGTAGATGTAGTCTTTTGAATAAAGGGTCTCACATTTCTCAAGTTTTGATCAATGTAGACTGAATGATTTCAAGTGAAACGTTAACTACCAATCATACCAAAGAGCCTGATCTTGTAACAACAAATATATTTTGAACATAATTTTGTAAGATCCCATTTTAATGATGCTAAATTAAATTTCTTTCATAGCTCTTTGCAAGGGAAAGTGTAATGCTAAATAATATCTCATACCATTTTCATCATAGACAAAATTGATCCTAAGATTTAAGTTTTTCTTTTCTATCCTTGTCTTCTTTTCCATCTACTCTCTCAAATGAGTACGACACAAATACTCCCTTTGTTTTGAGTGTTGCATCGACTTGTTTATTTCACTAGAATTGGTACATTTCTCCTAAGTACCATTTGCTGCTATTGGTTAGTGTGGGTCATAATGGAGATGCTTGGAGTTGTATCTTTATAGCTTCCATGTTGTAAAGGTCCTTCTTCTGATGGTCTCTTTGGGGCCATCTGCAATCAACAAGGGTTTGAAATTATTAGCATGTTCCTATCAATTCTTAGTACTTTTCTACCTTGATCATACCCTTGGTTAGATCATGTTCCTATCATATTATGATTGCAAAGCTAGACAAATTTGCAAAAAAGGAATCCCTTAGATGTTATATCTTTTAGTTACTTATGATCTTCTATCATTTTCCTTGCTTATTATGGCCTAAAATAGTTGATATGATCTATTAGAAGTATTATCGAAATATTTCTAGCCTTAGTTTGATTTATCAACTTTAAGATTCTTATTATCTCTTTTACTTACCCTTCTGGCATTAAGAATTTTTGGCTCAAATTTAAGAATTTTGGAAATCAGAGCGATGAGGACGAAGTTATGGACTTTGGAAGCTAGTGTCCAAGAGGGTTGAGGACAAACTACAAAAACTTCTCTTGCTACAAATGAGGGATGAAAAATTGCACTAACTCCACATGTATATATAATATTTTTATGTGCACAACATTGTAGATCGTACATTGTAGATACAACATCGTAAATACAATGTCATCATTAAAAAAATTCAAATTTTTCATTCATTTTTCTTGGAAAAAATGAGTCAAATGAAATGTTTGAAAGAAATAAAGCTTTTCTAGATAATCATGTGCCATAAGTAATGCACAATTTTTAACAAGTTAGCATTTAAGGTTCATGAAGAAGGAATCTCAAGCAACAAAATTTTATGTATGGATAAAAAATGGATAATGAATTTTTGATGTACGACAAATTATTAGCTAATATGGGAAGTTTATTAGATATTTCAAAAGGCACAAGATGATGTGGAATTGCTTGGCAAGTATGAAATACAAGAGTTATACAAGTGGGTCCTCCCCAAAGCAGGCTTTAGCCCTTAATGCCCTTATATAACCATGCCTAAAAGTGTCCTTAGACACTCAAGGAGTTGAAAGTAAGACACAACTATTTAGCAAAACACACATATTACAATCACCAGATTGGAAAATAACACTATATTATACAAAACCACAGGTTATAATTAAATATACAATGAGGTGAGATGGACTGTAGAAAGGATTGTTGAAATTAGGATATAAGGTATCATACCATAGGCATAATGAATGCTTGTGTGTTATTAATGGTTAAAGTAGTCATTAGTCCTTCTTTCCAAGATTCAAACCAAGTCCAATCCACTTTCTAGTGACATCACATTGTTTCATCTTTTGGATTTACAACCATAAGACTACCACTATTGCAAGGAGTATTACCACTTGGCATATTGTCCAAGGAAGCAGTTTATTCATTACATGTTTTATTGTTTAGATTCTTGAGAAGCTGCCTACCTTCAAGCATGGGTAACATGTCTTTCTAGTAGGACCCCCAGAAATTTATTTTGTGCATGAGTTCTATTTTTATCTATGTCAACCTTACTAGAGGACTACCTTCATGTATGGGTAACATGTCTTTCTAGTGACATGGTAAGGTAACACTTATTGTACTCTTACTCCCATTTTTTGTTAGACCTACAAGGATATAATTACAACCTTAGCAACATGATAGAACATACAGTAGTGGTCCAAGAAAATCCAGAAATCCCCTTGATGTCATACCCTTTGCATTCCCACTTGGTTCTTCACTCATCTATCCAAGCATAATGATCACAAGTTTATTCTTAGTTTTATTATGAAAAGAATATCATTATGGCCATGGTAAGAACCTCTTATTATTGGAATGGATGGATGGGTGATGTGGTCTCACTGTACAAATAATCAGTTCCTTATGATTTGATAACATAGCAAAATCTTCACCTTATTGGACTACATATTACCTTTATTTGTAATGTGTCTTATTAGTAATCACAATTATTTACAAAGGGTTTGAAAACAAAGTATAAAAGAAATGAAAAAGATTGTAAAAATTGTGAAAAGTATAAAGAATGAAAAATGTTAAAATAATAGAAAATGTGAAAGAATTGAAAGATATTAAAGAATGTCAAAAGTTTAAGAAATGAAAAGTATCAAAGAATGAGAAAAAGTGAAAAAATTGTAAAATAAAAATGAAAAAGCACTTATTAATTTTGGAATCAAAGTGAGGTATCTCCCCAATGATTGAACTCATGGACAAGTGTTCGAAAAATGCTCCCTAAATCCCCTAGATCATACACTCTAGGTGGTTCACTTATGATTTTTATTGATTTAACTTTTTGATTATTATCCCATGTAATCTTGATGGTAGTTGAGTTTTGATCATCTAAGTCCCTATTTTCTTTCCCTTTTGATGCATGATTACGGTTTAGTATTTCCATTTGTAAGGTCTTCATTCTTAGTTGGGATCATTTTCTTAGAATGGAAGTTAATAAGTGGTTCAGATGTTTCCATGCATGTTTTGGATCATTAAAACTTCTTAGTTCTTGACCATTGGGTGTCTTTTGGTTTAGTGAACCTTGCTCTCTCTTGTACACATAGGGCTCATATATCTCTCCCTATGGTCCCTTGATTTATCTTTTCGAAGTTTCGAAGAGGTCATAGGCCTTGAGGTCCTCCTTGTTCTAGGACTTACTTCATCTCCTCTAGAATTATCTGCATTAGTTGAACATAGTCTTTGAGTGTAGTAAGGGTCTAAATGAGCATAGAAAACCCTTGCTTGTGATTGTTCACTCCAATTCACTTTAGTACAGATCTTATCATTTCTCATACGAGTGTTTTCATCATATGATGCATTATTGGTCCTATGTGAAGAAGACATGTTTTTAACGTGTGTGACTTAAAATATTAATATTTTTTAAAAGGTAAATCGTTAAAACTTTCACAACGATCATTTATAATCTAACCTAGATAACTAGCACCATCCTCGACAATGGTGCCAATGATGAGTNTAGATAACTAGCACCATCCTCGACAATGGTGCCAATGATGAGCGATAGGTACCCCTACGTCAAACCAGAATCACAAGCATTCACACACGATCCAGTCGAATTCCATGGATGGGACTAGTTGTAGCATCTATATTGTTAACCATTGATCGCAAGATGCTATCTTCTCACTTGGACTAATGGTAGCTTTGTCATGTATAGTTTAGTCCAAAGTGAGGCATATGATAATTGATGTTGTTGCGGCAAACTAATCTTAACAATAAGAGAGAAATTAAGTATTTAATCTAACTAACAACAAGAAGATAAATCTAAACTAGCCTATAGAGATGAGCATCTTGTCTTGGCTTACCATACACGTCTTGGGCTTATGTAACCATTACTGGGTTACCAATCGTTATGCTATTGGGTGAACCAAGTGGGATTACCAAATAATTACACTTAAATGCTCAAAACTAGTCATACTCATTTCACTTTACTAATGAACAAGTAAAGTAAAATACTTGGAAATGTAAATGATTATCTAGAAAGTAGTGAAAACAATGCTAAATAAAATAGTAGAATTAAGTGGATGCTACAATGATTGAAAGTAATCTCGATTTTTATTTCTGGTCATGAACTGCACCCAATTACACTTCACTTGAATAAAGATTCCATACAATTGTTCAACACCACCCTGCAGGCATTCACTCTATTGCCAAAACTATGAAACGAAACTACAAGAATTTGCCTAAGGATGGAATGAAAAGTTATTTGGATCATGCACCTAAGTGTTGTATTTATAGGTAGGCACACATCTTGTGATATCAGATATCTAATAACCTAGTGTGTGCTCTGACATCGGATATGTGGTATCGTGGCTCCAATATCGTAGCCCACCAAAAATTGACTTTTTGTCAAACAGATGTGATATAGCATCAACGATATCACAAATATCACATAGCATGAGTAATATCCCAGCCAACTGATGATTCATCACTATTGATTTATGACTTTTTATTTTTATAACCTCCATTCATTCTTGCAATTTTATTTTGATGATGTATGATGAATTTCAAGTAAATCAAACATTCTCTCTAGTCATATCTCATGTTTTAGGTTCAACATGACTTAAGTGTGACTTGCAATTCACTTGTGGCAAAGATTAACTTTTTAGGAAAAATGCAAAGATAGCTCTTGACTTGGACTCACAATCCACTTATAATAGATGATTTTCAACATTTTAAGGTATTGAGACCTCAGTGCAACTTGCTATGGTGTTGTAAGATATTTTTTAAAAAGCAAATTCAAAATTTGACTATGGATCATTAAGCATTCATTGTGGCAACTCTGTAAACCAAGTCACATGGAAAGCAAAATATATTTCGCATTCAACATTCCAAATTAGTCACATAGACTAGTTTAGCTATATATTTATGATGTATATCTATCATTTGGCCAAAAGAAATTTTTATATTTTTCAAATTGATTTACTAAGAATTAATTTTCACATTGAAAATAAAAATCAAAACTAGTGTTTGATATTCAATGATAATTCTCATGAAAAAGTTCATCTTTTCATCCAACATCATGACCAAAATTATTTATCTTAAGGGACAAAATCCAAGTAATAATGTAAAGGTAGTTGACCTCTTTGCAAAACTCTTAGCCAAAATAATAATTCCCTTGAAAAAGTTAGCTTCTAGCCTAGCATTATAAAAAAAAATTATTTATTTACTATGATCAAGAGGCCTCCCCTTACCTTATGATGATAAAATTATTTAGTGTGACCAAAGAAGACTCTCTTGGACAGAGTGGGAGTTGGCCTCTTGGGGGTGTTATAGGTACACCCCAAGATATAGAGTCCAATTAGAACCTTATATAACTCAACATTACCCACTAAAATTGAACCCATGACCTAAGCTTCTCAAACAAAAAGAACATTCTTTTTATTTTCAAAGATTTGAATGATTTCATTAAAGGTCCACTTTAATCAAATTCCTCTTAAAGATAATCACCGCAAACTGACTCACGCAAACAAATTTTGGGGCTAAAACAAGTTCGTTAGGCACGGTTAAGTGATGTACTTGCACCTCGTGCGAGTATGAAGGGTGTTAGTAAAGTACCACATAAGTCACATACGGAATATCTTTGATTAAATTTGAGTGAAAAAGTTGCACCCTCACCTTAACCAATGAACGTTATTAATTTTCAGCTACTTTTCATCGATATTAATCGCCCACTAAATTATCTTCCTGCAGAACATGAACCGAAGATAAGTTTAAAATGAGGTTACACTTTTCCAGTACGGTTTCCAGACTGTAGGAAAATACCACTCTTAGCGGAGGCCGAACTGGACTAAATTATCAGACTAAATTCATTGAATCAGTAAATAAAACCAGATCAGATTCAGTGAATCAAACCATCAAATAAGCGAAACAGGATAATAAAGAAGAAAAAAAACTACCAAATCAGATGCCATGAACCTAAAAAGCCTGCTGTCATATATACATCTTAAAAGCCGACATTCTCTTAAATAGCTAATTAAGGCACATTTACTGACTTTATTTTGCTAGAATTAAAAGAAGCAGCTAGCAATACCACTTCTGCTGGTCACTGCCTGTAAAAGAACAAAATGTCTGCGTCAAATTTTAATTGCGCGCACATTCTCGAAGTAGCGTGGACACAGAATTCGTTACAGGAAAATCTTAAGCACGGCGAATAAAACGTGAAAGAAATAGACAATTTGTCACCAGACTGGGACACCAGTACGGCTGATTTCTCAGAAGCCAATTCCGTGCTGGAAACTGGTACATAGCGTTCAACATACAATTCAATTCAGTTGTTGGAAGAAGAGAGATCAATTTAACAGCTCAAGTGGTGACCGAACCCAATCATTGATGTTTCTTCGTTGCTTCACTTAATCATAGTGGAAATTCTTGCGTTGCGTGTTTCTTGTTCAGCAAGAAATGGAAAACTTGAAATTTTTGTTTGTTCCTTTTGCGATTTTCCAAACCCTAGGTGATATTTAATAGAGCGTTCAATGATGATTGTTATGGATGCGTCTCTGTGATTATGAAACAAAATCAAATCGGAAACGCGAACGAAGATCAATGGCGTTTCGGCAAGTACAGCGCTTGCTGAAAATCGTGTCGTTTTCTTCTTCCTCTGTTAAATCCTCTGCGAAATCCTCCGTGGTTTCGACTTCCGCAAAAGAGCAGGATCGAGCTGAAAAGCCACAGCGAAGGCGGCGTCGGCGGCCAAAACGGAGGGAGAAGGCAGCGGCCATTGACGCAGAGTTCAACGGCGTGCTTGTGGAGTCTGCGGTCGAAACTTCGAACAGTGCGGATGAGGATTCCGATACAGATTGGTCTGTCGGATGGTTTGAGACTTTTTCAAATGGTAAAATGTCAAATGATTCCGACAACAGCTTTGCGGTGCTTGTTCCTTGCTACAGCCGATCCAGCTTTCCATTTTCGACAATGCTTGATGATGCAGAGCAAGATAATGGAAAGCAAGCCCTGAAAGAGACCATGGAGCAGGATAAGGAAAATCAAGACTGGAATGAGATCGCAGACTTAGGGTTTCTGTCTAGCCGCAAGAAATCGCGTGGTAAGAGTTTTAAGGCTTTGTTGTTTTAGTTGAAGCAATACAGATTCTACCTTTGTTGACGCGAATCTTTCAGAAATCTGAGCTTTTAGCGTTTACTAGTTCGACGATACGAGCAGAATGTTTTGTGACTTTGTCTCGTTCAGTAACGACGATACAGAAACAAAGAATTTTGTGTACGAACCATACAAAACTGACAGATTTTTGCCATTTACGTTACTCCAGGAACGGAAAATTTCTTACTCTGTCAGTTTGTCTGTTTTGGTTAAAATACTGAGAATAAATTTTTTTTCAAAGAGTTTTGTTGTTAAAGAATGTCCATGTTCGATTAATGTCTTGGATTGAGTTATTTCTTTTTTTTTCCCCCTTTTTAAAATGTTGTTGCAGATCAGCAGGAATTTGTTCAACGTTGGTTGAAGCAGCAGTAACAGTGAGGGCTACCTAGCTCAGCCTATTCGCTTTGTACATATGAATATTTTTTGGCCAATAAGATCAAACAGGAAATTTAGCTACAGATAAACAATATTCATGGCTCTGTGCAAAAGAAAGTGAGAGCTAGCCTAAAACTTTGGATTGTTTTAGTTTTCTGGAGATAAAATGCATATAAATTGTATATACATTCTTGGAAATTTTTGGTTCATGACAGCCGAATTTCATCTTTGCAAGGACTGTTGCAGATAACCAATATTCATAGGCTTTTCCAACAGTGTACCAATTTCCCCGGAATTTTGGATGGTCTAAATTGCGTGAAGATCAAATAGCCGAAAATTCGTGGATTGTCTTAATTGCTTAAAGTTCACATGTATGTGTAAATTGTATATACAGTAAGGATTAACAAATTCATTTTGTTAGAGAGCTCGTCTATTTCTGGTTTTGGCTACACCGAATTTTGGTTTGGACTACGGGGACAATGAAATTTGGTACTTCTCGTTAAGTTTTGAGAAATTTGCGAATGGTTGCAGATACTTTTTATCATAATTATGAATTACTTTGGACTCATTTTTTGTAATGGATACTTACTGGATTTCGTATTACGAATGGGCAACATGGGGTATATCATTTACGAAAAAGAAAAACAGAAGTCCCATCTAGAGTTTTTGATCCATTTAGGCTCACCTAGAGTTTTTGATCCATTTAGGCTTACCTTTTATTGGTATACTTTTAAAGCATGTCTCATAGGGTCTGTAACATGAGTTCTTTTTTGGTATACTTTTAAAGCATGTCTCATAGGGTCTGTCACATGAGTTCTTTTTCACCATTCATTGTAATATTATGACTACTGTGGATTGCATTTGCATTCGAGGAATGCCCTAGCATCTGTAAAATTTGAAAAAGAACTCATGAGATTTGGCAAGGTTTTACAATTGGCTGGGAACTTAATAGTAACCCTCCTCCTTTCATGGGCTTGGAACCTTTAAAGCATGTTTGAAACAACTAAAATATTAAGGCTTTATTGTTGCTTGAAGGTTTAGGCACATAGTTTTAGGCCTATTGCCTTGGTGATGGTTAAATAGTCATGACATGTTGCATTATGGTTATAGTGTTTTTGTAATACCTTTGTTGCAATACTTTAAAAGAATTTGACTATAGGTACGTTCAAAAGACATGTAAGCTACATTTTCAAAACAATTATGTAATTATTTGATGTTTGTCAAGTGGACACTATTAATAGATTAAATTAATTACTACTTGCCATTTATCAAAGATAATGGTTTCTATGGTTTGTACTTCAACATTGCTTGATCAACATTGTTAAATGGTCATGGTTGGTAATAAAAGGGTGAAAATGAGGTTGTTGAAACTCAAAATAATGAAAACATAGGTACACCATAAGATGTAGTCAAATTAGAACTTTAAAACTTAACATGCCCTACCAGAATTGAACCCATAACTTGAAGTTTCTAAATCAAGAGTCTTACCAATAGACAACTACTAAATTAACACCTCATTGTTAAAAGTGTAAAAATAGTGTGATGTAAAGTTATATGAGTTTACATGAGATGGTCGAAAATCATGATAGGCCACAATAAGTGATTAGGCTATCAAATAGGTTTGTATGCTAATGGAATAAGCAAAAGGGAAAAATATATTTGAAATATGTAGCTTAATTGCAATGTATTATATTTTGAACCTGGTACCTTTCATTGCAAAGTAATACAAACCATTCTTTCATTTATTAAATGCTATATAAATGTGTTTGAGTAGATTTTATGTTTCCAGCGAATTTGATTCTTTTTAGTGGATCTATTTTTTCTCTCTTTGATTTCTCTCCAAGCGGATTTGTTCTCTCTATGGGAAATTCTAATTACCTTTAATTTCTTCAACTAATGCCAAAATTTCTACTTCTTCTGTTGATGCAATTAATTTTGAGAATGTAAATTTATAAATTGATGAGCAAAAATTTGAAACAGATTTTTCACTTAATGTTGATACAATTAAGATACTTAATTTTGTTCACCTAGATTGATAAAATCCATAAGGCCAAATAATATGATATTGTATCTACAATATCGTAGCACTACTAATGTCATCGTAGATACGATTGATGAATCATTTGATAGGTTGCGTCAATGGACATGCATCAACATAGCCCCATCGATGTAGCCTTGTCAACACATGGTTAGATGCATCAATGTAGTGTCTAGTCTTGCTTATATAAATGCATGTACCCATTGCATTTATGGCATGTTAAGTCAATAGAGTAGCCAAGTTCTTGCAGTTTTCTTCTATTAGAGTTAGAATATTTTCTAAGTGCTTGTAGTAGGACTTCAAGCATTGTATAGATCCTTATTCAAACATCATTGTACCTGAATACTTTAATGTGTCAACAATAAAGACAAGATTTTTGGAATTCCTTGCAGCACTTAAGAATAGTTCAATGTTTCCATTATGCACTTTATTACTTATTGATGATTGGTGGAGCAATCCAACACCAAGCCATACAAGTCACAAGTGTTTCACGTGTGACCAGATCATAATCTATGGACAAGGCAATGTAATTATGCTAGTAATTGGTTTAAGTCCATGATCATTGTCTTCCCACATGGAGCTAGTGAAGCCTACGTGTATGGTTTAGCTCATAGTGAGGTATATGATATGTTGATGTTTTGTGGTCATCTAGCTCCTAGTGAACATGGTGAAGTGAAAAGAGTTTCTAAGTCTAAGTCTATCTAAAACAATAAACAAATCTATTCTATCCTACCATATTGCAAACTGCCTCCTCTCTTCTTCAAATGCTCTGGCCTTTGCTTGTAATTCATGGTAATTTGCTAGTCTTGTAGTCAAGTTCACTACAACAATGTTTTGTCCTTGGTAGCTAGCCTTAACTGCTTCTAATTCAGAAGTTTCCATCTAAATTTTTTGGAAGGCATCTTTTCTATTCACAAACTCTTTTTTTTGAACAATGTGTACATGGCTGTTACTTGCTGTTCAAGCTTGTTTTGGGGCTTGCCTGATATTAACATGGCCAAGTTAGCATAATGAAGGTTAGCTAATCCCATGTATTATTTCAAATCTTCTATCTATAGGTCTTTATCTTTGACTCTCTCTTGGTGGACATGAACATAATTGTTCAAGATGGATTGCTAGTCTAGATTTTATGCTAATATGGAATTGATTCAAGAGTTCACCATCTAGATCTCCTTCTCATTGATTTGCTTATACATCCCCGCTTGGTCAGGAAAGTGTTCCTTAAGCCTTTCATGCTTTTTAGCTTCATTTATTCATGTGGTGATCTTAATAGTTGATTTCTGTTTAATTAGATGTACCTTCTGCATTGAGAGGATTTTGTTTTCTCTTGCAAAGTAGCTCATGTCTTGGTTAACCCTCATTAGTTATTCTCTCAACTGATGGATGGTTTCTTCCAGGATATTCTTTTGCTTCTTGATGTTGGTTAACCTAGTGTTATTTGTAGTGAGCTATGTGTTTTCTTCTTATGTTGTGGTGAGTGCCTTAGCATGTGCATATGCTATTGAGGCATTCCACATCACTTTCTTCTTCTCATTTTCATTTGTTTATTCTACTCTATCAAGTGGTTGATTTGCTCTATTCTGAATTACTCTAGCTAGTCAAGTACAATGAATTTAATAGGATCTTTATGTTCCACCATCATGGACATAAGCTCTTCCTATAGTTTAAGGATTTTAACTTTTTCATGCTTCACCCTAGTCTTTACCATGACTAGCTTACCCTTAGTTGTGATCAATTCTGACTACACTATAGTGACATCACTTGGGATGTCAAAAAGAGTTGTCATTGCTTACCCCATCTGCAATAGTCAGTCTAGCACATCCTCATGATCAACAGGAGTTATTGAGGTACCAACTAACATTTGAGCATTCCTTGCTCTAGTTAAATTGGCTGGTGGCACAATAGGCATGTTGCAAGCTTCCTTGATGTGATCTTTGATCACTTCTGTGACTCCCACTACATCTTTGATGGGATGTGATGTCGCATGGGCCACGATATCGCGTATGTGATATCGTGGTCCGTCTCCAGTTCTACAAATAAGNGTGCATGGACTAAGCTAAATAGGACTTTAATTATTGTTAATGTTTAAATGCTTTATTAGTTAACTAAATCTCTCTCAACTCTCAACTCCTAGTTAAGTGCATTCAGTACGACCACTTCGAGCACGTGCATTACGCTTGGTAATCCCAGTAACGAATAGTGTTTGGTAATCCTAGCAGCGTTGCATTGGTTCAGGGTGTGAAACGGCAAGTGGGAACAGATACTAATGCTAGGGTAATTAAGGCTTAGTTAGTTAAAGCTATTTACTTAGTCTCTTCACCCTTTCCCTCATTAGCATAGGCAAT
>MNCI01006577.1:971187-983286 GCA_015680685.1 Gnetum montanum | reverse complement strand
TTCAAAGATTGAGCATGGTTGTCCATTCATGAGATGTTTGTTACATTGACTTGCTTAGGCTCATAGAAAGGTTTGACTTGTTATGTGTTGATTAGCTACTTCTTATCTAGGCTCTTAGGTTTGTAGAACAACATGGCCCCAAAAGGAAAATTTTCATAAATCATATAAGATCCTTTCCAAAATAGTTGAAACTTAGTTCATTGAGGTACATGTGTGGGGTTCTAGTAGAGGACCTTATCTCCTAATTGAAATTTTACTTTCCTAATTCTAAGGTCATAGCACTTTTTATTGAATGTCTTGTGCAACTCATTAGATGACAAGGCGACTAATCGATTCTTGTCTAGTAAGTTGAGATTTATTAAACTTTCTTTTTGTGGTCATAGGTTGTTGACAGTGTACGAAGCTCGAATTGAACAAGTAGAGTTAATAATTTTCCATACACCAACTCATAGGGAGAGTATCCTATAAGGAGTTTCCATGTTGAGTGGTAGGCCTAGAGGCCATCATTGAGTTTTGTGCTCTAGTCTCTCCTATATTTGCTAATAGTTCTCATTAGGATCTTTGTGATTTTCCTATTTGTAACCTCAGCTTCGCTATTGGCTTGGGGATGGTAGGGTGTTGTTAGTTTATGTTCAACCCTCAAGCATTGCATAAGCTTTCAAAAGGTAGTGCCTTTAAAGTGGGTTCCATTATTAGAAATGAATGCACATGGCATACCAAACCTATTTACAACATTCTATTGTACAAGTCAAGTAGTAGTAGAAGATGTACAGTTGGTGACAACTACAACTTATGCCCATTTTGTACAATAATTAATAGTGACTATGATGTACACATTTTCATTTAACATGGGTGTGATGGAATTCGTGAAGTCAGTGCCACATATGTTGAAGGGTTCTAGTGGTTGGATCCACTATTGAGGTTCCTTCATTCAAGCAGTCATTACACCATATTATTGGAAACATTCACAAGAGTGGAAAAATTGGTGAGCATCCCTAAAAACTATTGGCCAATAATATCTTTCCATTAATATTTTAATGGTTATACATCTTCTAGCATAGTGGCCCCCAAGGACCCTCATGAGCATCCTAGAAAATATGTAATAGATCAGCATCAGGGACACACCAATGAACTAGGCCATCAATACACACCTTGTACAGGTGTTCATTGATCTCCATGAAGTATTTTACTTGGTGAAGAAACTATTGTTTCTTTCAATGGTCCAACCCTTGTGGCATCTCTTGAGTGAGAAGATAGGTGAGAATTTCATCATACTAATTAGGCTTAGTGGAAAATTGTTTAGTTATAGACACATTAAAGAGAAGTTCATCAAAAAATAAATCAGATAGTGGACTTTCCTCCTCTTTGTTCCATCATAACCAAGATAAGTGGTTAGTGACCACATTCCCAATTCCCTTTTGATCTACCATTATAAGTTTGAATTCCTGTAAGATCACCAACCATTGTATGACATGAGGGCTCACCATTGGCTTATTCATTAGGAAGAAAATCACATTGTGATCAGTGTGCACAAATATTTTATATTCAAGCACATAGTACTTGAACTTCTCTAGAGCAAACACCACTACCATCAATTTTTTTCTATGGTGATGTAGTTCAATTGTGCATCCACAATGCCTCAGCTTGTGTAGTGGATGTAATATGGATGTCTCTTCTTGTCCAACTTCTTAAGCATATCTCCTAAGGCATAATTTGATGCATTTGTCATAACATGAAATGGTTTGAACCAGTCAGGTGCCTGTAGAATTGGAGTTCCTACAAGTTTCTCCTTTAGATATTGGAATGTTTTTTCACATTCCTTGGTCCCAAAAAATGGAGCATCTTTCTTTGTTAGCTTAACCAATAGTTTTGTGATCTTAGAGAAATTCTCTATGAATCACTAGTAGTAGCCAATGTGTCCAAGAAATGACCAAACATCTCTTAGAATTTCTAGTTGGTGGGTAATTCCTTAGATAACCCTTATTTTTTCTAGGTTGACCTTAATCCATAGTTGTGAGATTTTTTGCCTCAATACAATGCCATCTTGGATCATGAGCTGGCTCTTTTGCCAATTGAGTTGCAAGTTTATTTCCACACATCTTTTTAGTACTTACTCAAGGCGGTCGAAGGCTTGCTTAAATGTAGCACCATAAGTGGAGAAGTTATCCATAAAAACTTCCACTCTGATACTGATTTTCTATTGAAAGATGGTTAAGGCCAGGTTTTGGAAAGTGATAGGAGCATTACACAGACCAAAAGGAATCTTACGATATACAAAGCTTCCCTAGGGACTCGTGAATGTCATTTTGGCCTGATTCTCTGGTGCAATCTGGATTTAGTTATAGCCACTATAACCATTTAGAAAACTATAATAGCAAGGCCCAAATATGGTGTCCAACATCTAATCAATGAATGACAACAGAAAATGATCTTTGAATGTTGCCATATTCAATAGGTGAAAATTGATGCAAACCTACCACTTGTCAACTTTCTTTGTGATAATCACAAGTGGACTAACCCACTTAATATCTACAATGGGATAGATAAACCTCACCTTGAGGAGTTGTTCAATTTTCTCTTTGACGATCTACTTTAATTTGGGGTTTAATCACCTCTGTGGCTACCTCTTTAGCTTCATGGCTAGGTTAGTATAGATATGATCCTAGTATATCCTAGGATCAATCCCTGTGAGTTTAGAATATTACCAAGTAAAGGTTGTTGATCTTTTATTAACCACATTCAACATCATCTATTTCTATTTTAGAGAAATATTTGCATTGATTATTATCGGCTTTCCATTTTTCAAGAATGCATATTCCATGTCAATAGGTAGAGTTTTTAACTCAAGGGGCTCTTACTTAAAATTTTCAGGAATTTCAAACTCTTCTCAATAGGTACCATCATTTGTATTATCAAAGAGTTGGTGATGAACTTGCTGTAGTTCATTCATGCCTATAACATAAGAGCATGTCAAGCTCTTAGTAGGTTTCATGCATATTGTGCTACTTTCAGGATCAACGGTCAATCACTAGGTGCTCTCTAATTTTGTGGCTTTTGCATATAGATACCTTTGAATATCTACTTCAAGTGCACATTGCCTATATGTGAAAATAGATGCTCATTTCATGGACTAGAGTTTCTATATGCAATTACACTTGGTATCGCTATATGCAATGCATGTTACTCGTTTCTTCTCAATCTTTCCAAATGCATTTTCCTTAGATATCTCCAAGGAAAGATCTTTGATGTCCATTCTTGCATCAACAATTCTTAGCCATGCCATTTCCATAATGATTGGGGAAGTCCCCCTTATAGTTCTCAACCTTGATTATTAGGAAATCCGTAAGATAAGATCACTCACAAATAGTAGTCACAATGTCTTCTACCAATCCCAATGGAATAGTAATGGACTGGTATGCCAATTCTAATCAAATATTGCTCTTCTTAAGAGGCAGCAGGTTCCAGGTAGTATACATCTAATGAGAAGTCAAGTTTACACTAGAACTTGGAATAAGAAGAGATTTACATGGTTTGTTCCTAGTGATCTATAAATAAATAAGATGACTCTCAGGATCAGCTAATTTCATAGGAAGGTTGCTAGTCCAAATCCAATCATATATGACATGAGTGAGCATAACAGTATGGATTCTAGCTAGTATTTAGTTTGAAGGGGACTCGAAGGGATTAGATGTATAGTGAGATGGAGAAGCATGACTACCAATTGCATGTGTATGTGAGGTTTTAGGTGGGTTGTTGAGTTAGAAAAAAAAGCTTTGTGTGATCTAGTGACCAAACCACTCGATTGATGAACCAATTGTAGATTGACATCCCTAGTAGAGTTGCATTGTCGTGGTTGGGTTTGAAGTCCATCCAGCATAGATGGAGCAAGTAGTAGTTGTGTTGAGGATGTAGGAACATGTGCACGAACATGAGGAAGATAAGGATAAAAGGTGATATCCCTCATTGAATGTGGAGAATGATTTTGATAGTATTTGGGAGGGTAGTAGTGATGTTGAAAAGGAGAATCATGGCAAGAAGAGTCACGTGGAAACATGGGTTGCTAAACATAATACCCATAAGCATCTAGTTGTGTATAAGGGTATTGCTACCTTTGCGATGGTAGCACCCATGAAAGTGATTGTTGTCATTGGTAACATAGCTTGGATGGTTGCGATGGAGTTTTACTTAGATAATATTATTGTTGCTAATGGAACTACTTGGGATTGCCTTGAGGATAAGACAACCTTTTGGGTGCTTGTCTTTTTGCTAGTCATGGATTTAGAGCATATACCCTAGACTCTTGTAAGTGTGACATGATGCAAAAACATTTCTTAGGATGTTCATATTGGTAGATGTCACACTAACCATCATCATCTGATTCAATTTTCACAAATGACTCTACTATAGTAATTTTTCCCTTGCCTCTTTGATTGGCATGTTTAGCTTCATTTTGCCTCCTACAGTCATGATTAGTACTTTGTTCTTTAGACTCTTTAACAATTTTCAGGATGACTTGAAATTTACAGTGGAAAAATTTAAAATTGATAAAGTTTTTTGATTCATCACCTCATCAAGTGATGATTCCTCCTTATTATCACAAAATTGGACTTCCCTCTTGTGAATGGAAGGATTGTAATTGTATTCTTCTACACTTTCACATTTTCTCAACTCTCCTTCTTCTTTTGTTACCTACTCAATCACCTATTGGATTTGATGGACTCTTAATTCTAACAATCTCCCTTGTGCATAGACTCCAAGAGTTCTCCTTGTTTCTAATTGAAGCCTATCTATGATATGGTGAAGTTTCTCCTATTAAGAATAACCATGGCCAGGACATCTATGCAATAGAGAATAGTATCAACCCATGGCAACATCTAAGGGTTCATGTGTCCATTGTTTCCATCCTTTGATCTTCCTCCTCAAGTTGGACACTCAAGAGTATGTCTAATATTTGTCATTGAATAGTTTGAGCATTGTACTTCATCATCTAATAGATTCTAGTTCTAAGGATTGGTACCAACTTTTTGCTTCTTTAATGAGTATCTTGGGAAATAACTTAATTTTGTACTAGTTATTTTCTATATTTTGCAAGGCACAAGCATTGTGAAAAGCTTGAGGATGGTTCTACAAATCTCAATTATATCCCCCTTCAAACCTAGGGATATTATTCATGTCTAGCCTCTTGATCTGACTATCCTTTACATCCCTTGTGAGAATTTTCACTATTTCTACAATGTTTAGCATGGTTTAGCTAGTAAGCAAAGGCTCATTAAGGTCATGATTCTAGTGCCTATGTTGCCTTTTGCTTCCCTTTTGTTCATCATGATGGACCTCTCTTGAATGCCCATGCCCTAAGTCTTGACTTGCTCAACAATCCCTATGATCATCTTTGTCCCTTCAATCACCTCTATCATGATCGCACCCTCAATGATTGCATTTAGAGCCAAAAGAGGAAAAAGATGATGACGAAGGTAAAGAAGGAGGACTAGCATAATCACAGTAGTTGCCACCCCCTCTTCAGTGGTTATAGCCATGATCTTGCTAATTGTATACATCTCTACCATGACTTTCCTCCTTGGAGCCCCCTGTGTCATGGAATCCATTCTTGCTAGAACCAGGATTACAGATTGTGGACCGCAGGTTCTAGTTTTGACCTCATTCATTGAAGTTAAAGAAAGGAGTCTCTCTAAATGGGAACCTCCCAAAAAAGGATTCTCCACCATCTCTTTGATTCATTAGGAATGGGTAATCATTGGACCACTTTTCCTTCACAAACTCATACTGCTACTTTAGCTATTGATTTCTTAGATGTTGTGCATCTGTGGGATGATAATCCCTAGTGTCACTATTTTGCACAACATATTTAGCATGAAGCTCTTAGATGTCCAACTGCATACGAGTTTATTGGAGCATTGTAGGAATTGTTGATTGGGTGGCAACATAATGTTTCCCTCCATGTCACACCACCATAGTAGTTCATCCTAGTGTAGGATGAAGGTGAAATTAGGTACATATTCATCAAGATGAACATATACCACTCTGTATTATTTGGGTACCCCTATACCCAACCATACAAATCGCAAGCATTCAAACGTAATCTGGTTAAATTCCATAGACCTTAAGTTCTCATGTATACTACTTCTAGGACATGAAATGTAATCATGATGATCATTGTCTTCCCAACTATACTTGTGGAGCTTAGTTGTATGGTTAAGTATAATTGAGGCACATGATTTTTATTATTTTATATTTTATTCATCTATGATTAGCAACAAGTTGAAACTCAATTTATGAACCACTTTAACTAATATAATTGATAATTAATAACTAACTACCCTAACATAAGTATCCAGTCCCATCTTTCATGCACATCATGCACATGTATAACACTGCTAGGTTAACAAACATTATGCGTTGCTAGGATTACCAAGCATTATATGCATGCTTGAAGCAATTATACTTATGTGCTTAATTAACTACTATTTAATCTAGCTAGATTACTTTAGCTTAATTACTTGGTAGTATTAAATGAAATTGCACAAAAAATTAAATGCATGAATAAAACATTTAAGGTAGCCAAGATGTTGAAAGGTTTGATTAGAAAGCTCATCTTTATTATTGCACATACTACTGTGCTTAGGTATAATAGTTCTTGAATAAAGATTCATACACTCAATGACTCCTACTGTTGGCACTATGGAAAATATTCTAACTCTAAAGAAAAGAAATTGCAAGCCCTTTTCTCTGCTATGACAAAAACTTCTTCAAATCGTGTGCTCAAGCACTATATTTATAGGCCAGCACACACTCCATGATATCGGATATCTGACATCACTTCTTGGGCCCCAATATCAGGTATCTCATATCAAGGCTCCAATATTAGATATTTAAATCAGAGCTAGGCCAAATACAGTTCATCAATAATGAATATAGAAAAAAGCGTTAGATTGTTTGTGGCTTGCATTTTACCTTTGTTATTTTCTAGATATTATTTCAATTCATATCTTTGTAGAGAAGTTAAGTATTAATAGTCATATGCTATGTGGCATGTTTTTAATGCAAGTCATCTTCTTTAAATGTTTTAATGGAATATTTTCTTTCTAAATCTATTTTTCTTTAATCTTATTTCATATGTTGTTATTTCCATTATTCTCGTTCCTATACTTAATGATGTTCTATATTGTTTAATCACCTTTGTTGATTAATAAGAAATATGGAAGTTCTAGTTAATTCTAGTTCATAGAAAGAAAGAATATTTGTTATATATTTAGTAAAATATTCATTTTTAGAATATATCGAGTGTATCTATTTATTGCTTGTTACTTTTAAAATGTTTTTTCTTCTAACTATTTCATGTCTATGTTAAGTGGTTTTGCAATTATGTGTATGTAGATGTATATAATACAATGTTTTGGAAAGTGGTCCAAAAGCTAAACAGACAAAATATAGTTGGGATTGAGATTGAACCATAGAATTACATAGCCACAAGTCACATTTAGCAATAAAAAAAATTGTGTTTTTTACATTGTCAATATATTATGGGTATGAGTTGCTCTAAGTCTACAAAGATAGTGCTTACAACATTTGCACATCATAAGCCACAAGGGTTGCCCACATGAAACTAATGTCACATTTAGATTATTGGAAAAACATGAATATTTTTCCTGCTATACTTTTTAACAAATCTTACTTTTAAAATGATTGGTCCTATGAATATAGGTAATAAACTAATGCAATGGTTAACCTTGAAAATGTAACAATACGGGATGTGATTTTTGAAATGCTTAACCTTCAAAATGTAACTGTACAATTGGGAAATATTGTTTAAAATCATATATACTATACTAGTTACACTTTTTGAAAATTATCTATCTTTAATTACTATTGGCCAACAATGATGTAACTGATAATAGTTGTGCTATAATATATATTTGTGTTCCCAAAGAGGAATGTCATTACAAGAATCATAAGCAGATACTAGAAGAAGATCTGGTAGAGTGTAAGAGCAAGAAGAGAGAAAACAAACAAATGGAAGACATCACAGAATCTCTGAAGCTATTGCATGGGTTAATGCTAGAGAGGAGAAATAATATCTGCATGCTTAGGAGAGATTAACACGAGAGGAGTTGCATCAAAGAAAGGTGAAACTCATATCAGCCCCCTTATGAAGGCCAAGAAACTTCTATTCCTTGATGTAGCTTCTTTGGCCAGAGATGCTTAATAAGTTTGTTCAACACTGTCTTGAGTTCATCATCACTAGATTTTCTAATTATTATGAGGAGGAGGCGTGTAGGTTTTATCTGACACATCATCAAGGATCACCTATTTTGAAGGTGGTTGAGATTGGTGATTCTTCTTATACACTAATAGAGCAAATCTTTGGGCAGGTACTCCACATGTTAGTTGGTCCATAGAGGGATTATTTTATGACTATGAATTTAAAGAAAAAAAAAGCTATTGAGAAAGGTTCTTAATGTGGAGATTGATGAGAGAGGATGACCTTATAGGGGAGAGTTCTTATCAAGGACATTCACACAAATCTCCTGGTTGTCACACATCAAGTCCATAAAGAGAGTATTTTATGACTACTACTTTAAAGACAAAAAAACAAAGCTATTGAGAAAGGTTCTTGAGGGAGATTGATGAGAGAGGATGACCTTATAGGGAAGAGTTCTTATCAGGGAAATTCACACAAATCTCCTGGTTGTCACACATCAGGTCCATAAAGGGAGTATTTTATGACTACTACTTGAAAGAAATAAAACAAAGCTATTGAGAAAGGTTCTTGAGTTGGAGATTGATGAGAGAGGATGACCTTATAGGGGAGAGTTCTTATCAGGGAAATTCACACAAATCTCCTGGTTGTCACAGATCAGGTCCATAAAGGGAGTATTTTATGACTACAACTTCAAAGACAAAAAACAAAGCTATTGAGAAAGGATCTTGAGGTGGAGATTGATGAGAGAGGATGACCTTATATGGAAGAGTTCTTATCAAGGAAACTCACAAAAATCTCCTGGTTGTCACACATCACACTCATGTGATGTCCTTCACCCTAATGGTCCTGCTAGATTTAGAGGAGGAATGTTCATTGAACTATCCCCACATTATACTTAGGAGAATGAAGATCATTAGTAGAGATGCTATTGTAGTGCCTTTTCCATCATCCATGTTTGCTATTTTTAGACATTGGTAAATCCTAGAACCTAAGGTGGATGACAAAGAAGTGAAAGTTTTTCATGAGGATCAATTACCACATTTGGGGTGTGCATTCCTTAGCCAACGTGTCCCTAGGACATGACTTAATGATCTCATTTAGCTCACAGATCAATGTGTTCTAGAAGATGATGAAAAGATTGATTGGGATGAGTATTATGGGCAGACCAATGAGATGCAAGTTACTCATATCCATCCTAACTAACAACAATAATAGTTTGGAGATCGTGCAACAATTTTTGTCTACTTAGAGGTAATGGAGGATAGGCTGATTACATGCATAAATGCCATGGAGTCATACATGCATCATTGTTTCGAACATGTGGAGAGGAGGCTTAATCGCCTAGCTATGAATGTTCAATCAATAGCTAAATACTTGTTTGAATAGTTTTGATCATTGCAAGGGTCCTCTAGTTTAGCGGAGATGGAGGACATTTTTGACCCCAAGTTCATTGGGATGGACACTCTAGTCCATGACTCAGAGGTAGGACCATTAGGAACAACTAGGATGGAGGAGTAATGAATCACTGATGTTGTTGATACTTTCACAGAGATAGATTTTATGTAGACTGATGCTCCAAATGCAATTCAGGACACCAATGTAGCTGAATCTCGCTAGACCATTACATCTATGTATATAGTTATAATTGACTTTAACATTACATTTTGTCAATATTTTTGTATGTACATAGACTATTACTAGTACTTTCTTTATAACAAATACCATGAATAGATGCATGATTTTTGTGTTAAATTTTGTTGATCAATGAAGTTGTTTAAGAGTAATTTAGTCAGTTATCTTTGAATTTTCTCCCCATAATGTTACTAATCTATTATGAATAATTGATAGGGCTTGACTAAAAATTTTAAGGATAAGTCAAAGTACAATTTCATGATTTTTATATTCAATCTTCAAATTACATCATATATAGATACAATGTGATATAGATACAATGTCATATAGATTATTTGTAATATATTAATTGTAGATAACATCACAAATACAAGACATTTAGAAAAGAAAAAATTAACAAAATGTTGCATTTACTACTAGTTGCATTCCCTCGTAGTCTCTAAAATTTAAACTATGAGAGACATGTGAATCATAGATCAATCGTAATCTCTAAAAAAATAGTGCTAGTGCACTATGAGAATGAATTCCCTCATAGTCAAAATTTGAAACTAAGTCCAAAATAGTGTTAGAAACCTATGACTTGCATTCATCTTACAGTTTGAAATAATAAAGTAATATGATGCATTGCAAAATGCATGTCATTGTAATTTTAAAAACATTGCAAGGTATTACGAATCACATCCCACTCACAGAATGAAATAGAAACAATGCCACCTTACTGTAAATCATAGCTTAAAAATAGTAGTTAAAAAGAAAATATTTTCATGAGTTCAAAATTAGAGATCATACATGCCAATGTATAACATTTAACTATGACTACATGCAGTTAGTGCAAGCTTGCAATTTACCAAGACTATGTTACCAAATGATCATTTGAATTTCAGGAGCTGCAAACTCTAAGAAATTATTCCCTTTTAGAAAGCTTGAACAACTTCTGGATGATCTTCTACCATCTAGATGACCCTTTTCATTTCAAAAGCCTATAATTGCAAGTAATTATTTCCTTCTGAAAGGTTTAAATGTCTACAACTTGGAATTATGAGATAGTGTTAGTCGCAATACCTCTTACTTTACCTTGATAGTGCTTTTGGATGATCCTCTGCCTTCTAGAAGCCACAAACTCAAAGCAATTATTTCTTATTGGAAGGTCTAAATGCCTTTCAGTTGATCATCTACCTTTTGGATGACCCTCTACCTTCTGGTAACATAAAACTCCATGCCATTACTCCTTTTCATAAGGTGTGAATGTATTTTGGTTGAGTCTACAGTTTGCCTAGACCTTGCTACTTTATGATCCTCTACCTTCTAAAAACCATAAAATCCAACCAATTATTTCCTACTAGAAGTTTTGATCTTGCAAATGATCTTCTACCTTCTGAATGATCCTCTATCTTCTAGAAGCCATAAATTCCAACCAATTATTTCCTACTAGAAGGTCTGAATACCTTCCAAATGATAGTCTACCTTCTATAAGCATAAAAATCCAAGCAATTATTTCCTTTTAGAAGGTATGAATGCCTTTCAATAGGGACTGCAAGAGGTTTCTAGTTATACCTCATCATAGTTTACCTAGACCTTGGTACCAAATAATCCTCTACCTTCCAGAAGCCACAAAGTCTAAGAAATTATTTCCTACTAGAAGGTCTAAGTGCCTTCCAAATGATCTTCTATCTTTTGGATGACCCTCTATCTTCCAGAAGCCACAAACTCCAAGAAATTATTCTCTACCAAAATATATGAATGCATTCTAGATAATGTTTTTCCTTTCGAATGATCCTCTACCTTTCAGTAGCCTAGAAATCCATGCAATTATTTCCTTCTAGAAGGTCTAAATACCTTTCAAATGATCTTTAGCCTTCTAGATGATCTTCCTGAATGATCATCTACCTTCTAGTAGCCTAAAACTCTAAGCAATTATTTTCTTCTAAAAGGTCTGAATGCCTTTCGTTTGCAACTACAGGAGGATGATAGTTGTATTATGTCACAGTTTACCTAGACCTTGCTATTGGATGATTGTATACCTTTTAGTAGCCACAAACTCTAAGAAATTATTTCCTATCAAAAGGTCTGAAGAGGTGTAAATTATTATTAACATTTTTCTATGATTTTAATGAAAAGTAATAATCTTAAACATAATGAAGCATTAATTCTCAAAGTTGTTATCAAAGCATAATCTACATGTCCTTTTTTACGTAGATATCTAATTAAATTTTTATAGGATGCATTTCGACCAAACTAAATTTTTATTA
>MNCI01006577.1:944885-961041 GCA_015680685.1 Gnetum montanum | reverse complement strand
TTATAGTAGAAATGGGGAATCATTAAATCCTTTTCCCTTTGTAGATTCATAACATTGTTCTAACTAGTGATCCATGAGATGTTGTGCCTCAATGGGATGATAATCTCTAGCGTCACTATCCTACACCACATACTTAGCATGAAGTCCTTGGAGACCCTATCATATAAGCATTTGTTGGAGCATTGTAGGAACAGATTGATCAGGCAGCAACATAATGTTGCCCNAGGGTAGGGATGTAGATAAGAAACAAGATTGTGATTGTGGTTGTGATCATTGAAGAGATGGTAGCAGGCACCGTGATGGTGCTAGTCCTCCTTCCTCTTCACCTTCTTCATCATCCTCTTCTTCTTCTAGCTTTGATTGTAACCATAGGAGGCACAACTGTAATGGAGGTGACTAACGAGACTAAAATGATTAAAGGGACTATCAGGCAAGGCAAGACCAGGGGCATGGGCATTCAAGAGAGACACAATTCCATGAATGAATGGATAGTAGAAGGCATCGTAGGAATCAAAATTAAGGCCTCAATGAGCCTTTTCTTGCTACCCGAAGTATGCTAAACATTGTAGAGATAGTGCAAATTCTAGCAAGGCATGTAAAGGATAGTCAGATCAAGAGGCTAGATATGAGCACTATCCTTAAGTTCAAAGGAGGATATAACTTAGATCTAAAAAATCATCTCCAAGCCTTTCAAGATGCATGTGATTTGCAAAATATAGAGAATGAGTGGTAAAAACTTAAGTTGTTTCCAAGGACACTCATTAAAGAAGCAGAAAACTGGTATCGATCCTTAGAACTAGAATCTATCAGATGATGGAGTATAATTCTTAAATTATTTAATGATAAATATCAAACATACTCTAGAGTGTCCAACTTGAGAAGGAAAATCCAAGGATGAAATTAAGGAACACACAAATCCTTGGATGCTGCCATTGGTCGATACTATTACTTAACGCACAGATGTACTAGCTATGGTTATTCTCAATTGGATCAACTTCATCACATTGTAGATAGGCTTTGATCTGAAATGAGGAGAACCATTGGTGTCTATGCCTAAGGGTAGTTGTCCAAATTAAGCATCCATCATATCTAAAGATTAATTAAGCTGGTAGCTAAAGCAAAAGCTGAATTAAGAAAATGAGAAAGTGCAAAAGAGTATAATTGTGATTCTTTTATTTGCAAGAGGGAGGTTTGATTTTGTGATAGTGAGGAAGAATTAGCACTTAATGAGGTGGTGAATAGGAAAGCCTTATTACTTCAAAAATTTCAATATGAAATTACGACCAATGTTGATTAGTTATAGAACTACATAGATAGCAGATTCCAAGTTATCATAAAAATTTTTGAAGAGTCTAAAGAACAAGGTAGTGATCATGAGCACACGAGGCACAAGGAAGCTGAACATGGCTAAATAATAAGTAAGGGAAAGATTGCTACAATAGAGAAAGTTGCTAAAAGTGAATCGGATGATGATGCAAGAAGTGAATTGGATGATCATGGTGGATGTGATGTCTTCTAGTATGAACATCCTAAGGGATGTTGCTCCATAGTGTCACACTTGTAGGAGTCTGGGATGTATTCTTTGAATCCACGAATAACACAAAGGTAAACACCCAAATGATTTCCTTATCCTCAAGGTAATTCTAAGCAATTCGACCAGCAACAATAATATTATCCAAGTGGAACTCCACTACAACCATATGAGAAATATCAACAATGGCAGCAACCACAATCATGGGCACTAGTATCACCAAGGAAAAAATACCCTTATAAAAAACCTAAACTCTATGGGTATTATGTTCAGCAATCATTGTCTCCACGTGACTCCTTCAACCATGTTTTTACTTTCCAATCTCACTACCACCCTTCTGATTATTATCAAACTCATTCTCCACATGAAAGAAAAGATAACACCTATTACCCTTATCCTCCTCTTATTCTTGCACATCTTCCTCCTTCATCCACATAGCTACCACCTTCTTCACGTATGCAGGGTGAACTCCTAGCTCAATTGCAACAACACAACACTACGAGGATCATTAATCTACAACCAGTTCATCAACCAAGTGATTGAAATACTTGATCAAAGAAAAGAGCTTTCTTCTGACCATGCAATCTTCTTAAGCCCTCAAATACACTTGCAGTTGATAATCCTTTTTCTCCATCTTCCTCTATATCAAATTTCTTTGAGTCCCCTTCAAACCAAACATCGCCCAGGGTCCATACTATGATGCTTACTCATGCCATATCTGATTAGATCCATGCTGGAAACCTTCCCAAGAGGTTAGCAGATCCTAGAAATCCTCTAATTTATTTGCAAAATGCTTTGAATGAACCATGTAAGGCTCTTCTCGATTTCAATTTTAGTGTCAACTTGATCTCTCGTGAGATGTATACTACTTATAACCTGCCTCCTTTAATGAAGAGTAATATCATATTAGAATTCACAGAGTAGTCCATCACTATTCGATTAGGACTGTTAGAAGACATTGTGACCATTGTCTATGGATGGAAAACTTCAAAGGGGCCTTCTCAATCATCATGGGAAGGGCATGGCTAAGCACCATTGATGCAAGAATAAACATCAAAGATCTTTCCTTGGAAATATCCAAAGAAAATGCATTCAGGAAGATCAAGAAGAAGCAAGTTTCATACATTGCATATAGTAATATAGGGTGCAATTATGTGCAGAAACTCTAGGTAGTGAAACAAGCATCCATCTCTGCATGTAAGCAATATGCACTAGAAGTAGAAATTCAAAGGTGTCTGTACATAGCAACCACAAAACAAGTGGGTACTAAGTGGCTAATTGCTAATTCTAAGAGCAGCACACTTTTGCATGGAACCAATTGAGAGCCTAACATGTGCATATGTCATAAGCATGGATGAACTAGAGAAAGTCCATTACCAACTCTCTGATGATGCAAATGATGATACCTATTGGGAAGAGTTGGAAATTCCTAAAAATTTCAAGTAAGATCCCCTTGAACTAAAAACTCTACCAGCCAAGATGGAATATGTATTTTTGAAGAATGGAAACCCAATCATAATCAATGCAAATCTTGCTATAAAATAGAAAAAGATACTATTGAATATGGCTGAAAAATGGTCAATAGCTTTTTCCTGGTCATATCCTGAACTCACAAGGATTGATCCTAGGATATGCCAGCATTGCATCTACACTAATCTGACCATGAAGCCAAAGAGACAACCATAGAGGCAATTAAACCCCAAACTAAAGTAGATTATCAAGGAGGAAATCAAATAACTTCTTAAGGTTAGGTTCATTTATCCCATTACAAATAGTGAGTAGGTTAGCCCACTCATGATTGTGCCAAAGAAAGATGGTAAGTGGCAAGTTTACATTGATTTTCAACTATTGAATATGGAAACATTAAAGGACCACTTTTCATTGTCATTCATTGATTAGGTATTAGACATAATATCTGCGCATTACTACTAAAGTTTTCTGGATGGTTATAGTGGCTATAACTAAATCCAGATTATGCTAGAGAACCAAGCCAAGGAAACATTCATAAGTTCTTGAAGGACTTTTGCATATTGCGAGATGCCTTTTGGTCTATGCAATGACCCTAATATATTTTAATGTCTACTCCTGAGCATTTTTTCAATAGTATATTGGTAGTGGTGTGGAAGTCTTCATGGATGACTTCTCCACCTATGGAGCTATATTTGAGCAAGCCTTGGAGCACCTTGAGCAAGTACTAAAATGATGTGTTGAGACAAACCTTAGGCTCAACTAGCAAAAGAGTCACCTGATGATCCATGAAGGCAGTATGTTGGGGCATAGAATATCACAAGTAGGAATTGAGGTCGATCCTAAAAAAATAAGGGTCATCCATGGAATAACTCGCCAACTAGAAACTATCAAAGATGTTTGGTCATTTCTTGGACATACTAGCTACTACCGGTGATTCATAGAGAATTTCTCTAAGATTGCAAAACCATTGGTTGATCTAACAAAGAAAGATATACCATTTTTCTAGACCATAGAATGTGAACAAGCATTCCAACAACTAAAAGTAAACCTTATAGAAACTCCAATCCTACAAGCAGCCAACTGGTCTAAACTGTTTCATGTTATGAAAAATGCATCAAATTATGCCTTGGGAGCTATGCTTACATAGATGGACAACAAGAAACATTCATATTATATTCATTGCATTAGTCGAAGACTTGTGGATGCACAGCTAAACTACACCACTAAAGGAAATGAACTAATGGCAGTGGTGTTTGCTCTAGATAATCTTAGGCACTATGTGCTTGGATACAAAGTGTTTGTATACGTAGATCATAGTGCCATATGTTTTCGGATAAACAAGCCAATAGTGAGCCCCCATGTCATACGATGGCTGATGATCTTACAAGAATTTTATCTCATAATGATAGATCAAAAGGGCATTGAGAATGTGGTTGTTGACCACTTGTCTTAGTTATGATCGAACAACAAAGAGGAAGAGAACTCACTATCTAATATGTTTCTTGATGAATTCCTCTTTGCTAGGGCTATAACTAAACAATTGTCCAATGAGCCTAAATAGTATGATGGAATTCTCACCTATCTTCTCACTTAGGAGATGCCACAAGGGTTGGACCACTAGAAGAAATAACAATTTCTTCACTAGGTGAAATGCTTTATGGAGATCAACAAATACCTCAACAAGATGTGTGTCGATGGCCTGGTTCAATGGTGTATTCTTAATGCTAATCAACTATGCATTCTCTAACATGCTCATGAAGGTCCTTGTGGGGACCACTATTCTAGGAGATGCATGGCCATTAAAATCCTAATGGTAAGGTACTATTGGCTAATATTTTTTAGGGATTCTCACCAATATGTCCACTCTTGTGAATGATGCTAACAAGATGGTGGAATGACTGCTCAAATGGAGGGACCTCAAAAATGGATTTAACCATTAGAATCCTTTGACATCTGGGGCATTAATTTTATAAGACCCATCACACCTATGTCAAATGAAAAGGCATACATCATAGTCATTGTTTACTATTGTATGAAATGAGAAAAAGTAACAGTCGTCACTAACTATACATCTTCTATTACTACTCCATTTGTACAAAAAAATTTTGTAAATAGGTTTTTTATGCCACATGCATTAATTTTTTATAATGGAACTCACTTTACAAGAACTACCTTTCAAAAGTTCATGCAACACCTGGGGGTTGAACATAAACTCACAACATTGTACCACCCCCAAGCCAATGGTCAAGCTAAGGTTACCAATAGACAAATCATAAAGAGTTTAATGAGAATTATTAGCAAACATAGGAAATACTAGAGCATGAAACTCAAAATGCCCTTTGGGCCTACTGCTCAACATGGAAACTTCCTATAGGCTACTCTTCCTGTGACCTTGTGTACAAAAAATCACCAATACTTCCTATTTAATTCAAGCTCTGTACACTTTCAATAGCTTGTGACCTCAACCTTGACTTGAGTTTAGCAAAATAAGAAAAACTAATGAATCTCAACTTGCTAGATGAAAACTTATTGGTGGTCCCATCAATTAATGAGTTACACAAGGCCTACAACAAAAAGCACCATGATCTTAAAATTAAAAAAGTCAAACTTCAACTAGGAGATAAGGTCCTCTACTAGAACCCTGCACATGTACCTCAACAAACTAATTTTCAAATGTTGTGATAAGGACCTTATATAATTTATGAAACTTTTTCTTCTAGGGCCATGATGATCTACAAACCTAAGAGCCCAGATAAGAAATATCTGGTTAACATACAATAAGTCAAACCTTTCAATGAGCATAAGCTAGCAAATGTGACAAATACCTCATTGGATGGACAACCATACTCAATATTTTAGATCTCCTCCTTTCAACTTAGTCATGGGGGAGATGGCCATCCATGCTAACTATATAAGTGGCTCCTTAGTTTTTTACCCTTTTTGTTTTACACATTTTTGTTTTGCAACTTTTTATTTTACACATTATTTATTTTACATCTTGTTATTTTCATGTTATTAATATTTTTTTATTTTTTTATAACATCATTAGTACATTCACTATTTCTTGAATATTTTACACTTTTCTTTATATTTTCTTTTATTCTGGTGTGATTTTCTAACTTTTGTTAATAAGTGCTAGGCACAGTGGTAATTCGTTGCTTGATGGTGATATGTACTATTTTGTTATATGATCGTTGGTGTTTGGATTATAGCTTTTAATTTTGTTACTAATAACTAGAACATGGTTTCTTTTTCATTAAATAGGCCATGAGTCCACAACATCCACCCATCCACAAACTCTATGGCTTTCCTTGTTTTGGAAATGTGCAATCTCTTTTTCATTAATAAAACTATAACGAATTTGTGACTTTGGTAGTTTCTGGAATTGGAAAGGATTTAAAGGTTTTAAAAAGGTGTCACTTCAAAAGGATTAAGTATTCTTTGTGCCTTTCTACTTGCTTAGGTGAATGTGTGTTTTCATGGATTTCTTACCATTTTGTGTTGACCAATAAAAGGAAGTTGAATACATATTTTCATGGTGTGGTTCTCATTTAAAAAAAATGATGGGAATTCAAAGCATACTCCTCAAACATAATAAATGAATAATTCTTTCCATGGTGTGGTTCCCATTAAAGAAAAACCATGAGAATTCAAAGCACACCCCTTAGAAAAAATAAATGAGCTATAAGCACTAGTTATGGGACTAGAAAGACATGTTACCCATGCTTAAAGGTCCCCTCTAACTAAGGCCCTTCCTCACTTCCTACTTCTCTTTTCTTCTCTAATAAGGAATGATGGTTGTTCTATGGGAGCACTCTTATGTCTCAAGGGGATGGATTGGTCTTAGAATGGTGATGCAAAGCCACTGAACATGGTTGGTTTTGGTCTGGACTAAGGTTGAATCTTATCAAGTTATTTAACCATAAAATTCACAAGGGACTTCATATGACCTTAATCAGGAACTCCATTACACTCTTTCTTTCATCCACCTATGCTTTTTATGTCTCACCTCATTGCCGGTTTCATGTTCTTGTTTGCTTTTCTAGTTTGATATGTCGAAATTCTTAGGTAGTTCCTTCTGGGTTTTGTACTTAACCTTATGTAACCATTAATCATCCATGGGGACCACAGACTCCTTGATTTGGAGTTATGCAAGGGCAATAAAAGGCCTGTGCTTGCTTTGGGGAGGATCCACTTGCATATTTTTTGGTTGGGTTAGTTAAGTTTTTTATCCTTATACACTCTTACAATTAAATGCTTTTTCAATTTCCATCAATGACATCCAATTGTGCACATCTTCAAAACATTTTTCAATGAACTTTTCTTTTTATTATTGTGAATTCTTACATGCTCATCAAATATTTCCTTATGTAGAACTTTTTTAAATTTAATGGACTGCTTATCAATTCCACCATATTTTTCAACCTTCCTGCTAACACTATTATCAAAATTTATCCATTACAATCACAACCTAGCCAAGTGTAACCACTAATGAGACAAGGTACTTTAAAGCTATATGTTACACATTGCACACTAATCCATGATTTTGTTGTGATCACAATGGAAAGTGTGAACAAAATGTGCAGATTGGATGTGGGATTGTTCCCACAAAGGAAGCAATAGCAGTAGCACTATGTGACGAGGACTCTTCATGATCATTGAATCTTCTTCCTTACTCTTCAGCTACCAAAGGAATGGATGCCAATTTTGTCTAGGGTATTCTCTTCTCTTGTCATGAACACCCAATTTTTTAAAATATTGTAATCTATACAATTAAGCACTTAGATGTCTATTGGTTCCATTTGAGTCAGTTTGTATGTCAATCAATAATCCCATACCTTCCCAATATTTTGTAAGGAACTTTTTCCTCCTCTTCTTCTTCAAGGATGAAGTTTCATTCAGTTATCGGGGTATGATGAATCATGTTTTATCTAATATTAGAGCCTCGATATTAGATACCTGATGTCAGAGCCCAAGATGCGATGTTAAATATCCAATATCATGGGGTATATGCCAACCTATAAATATAGTGCCTGGGCTCATGATTTTCATATTATTATTTTTTTCATAGATAGCAAAGCTCTTGTAGTTTATATTCTCCAAAGTTAGAATATTTTCTGAGTGCCTAGAGAAGGAATCTGAGTGTGTATAGAACTTTGTTTAAGCACTAATGTACCTAAGCATAGAAGTGTGATGGGAATAATAACAAACCCTTTTGATCATCCTTGTAGCACTGAGAATATATTAATGTTTCCTTGATGCATTTAATAATCATGCACTTCATTTCAATGCACTTTAATTAAGCAATTAATTTCTAGTTGTTAATGAACACAAGCACTTCCACCTCAAGCATACATGTAGCACTTGGTAACCTAGAAATTCTTAATGTTTGGTAGCCCAGTAGTGCTATACATGTTTAGGATGTGTCTAGAAAGTGGGAACAGGTACTTGTGTTAGGCTAGCTAGGCAGTAGATGAATTAGATCTTTAAATACTCTATCTTTCATTCTTATTGTAGGCAATTAAACTTACAAAACATAAAATGATAAAAATCATGTGCCTTAATTACACTTAAACCATATCCTTGATCTTCACAAGTGTAGTCGAGAAGACAATGAATGTTCTTAATGCCCATTTTACTTCCTAAAGGATTAGTGCACTGACAAACTATAGGTCCATGGAATTCGACCAGATCACGTGTGAACGCCTTAGTGATTCATATCGTTAGACGTAGGGGTACTTCGCCACTCATCACCAGGGATGGTACTAGTTATCTAGATTAGTTATATTATACAAAATCACCATAAATGTATTAACGATCTATATTTTACAAAAATATTAATATTTTAAGTCATACACATTTTCAAGTTAAATCCTGTCTTTTTCACATAGGACCAATAATGCATCGTATGATGAAAACACTTGTAGGAAAAATAATAGGATCTATATTGAGGAAAAATGGAGTAAAAAATCACTAGCATGGGTTTCCTATGCTCATTTAGATCCTTATTACACTCAAAGACTACATTCAACTAATGTAGACAATCCCAAAGGAGATGGAGTAAGTCCTAGAATAAGGAGGACCTCAAGGCCTAGGACCTCCTCCAAACCTAGAAGAGATACATCAAGGAACCAAAGGAGCAAATATAGTAGCCATGGTAATTCTCCTATTTTAACATCTTTCTCTTCCATGTCTAGTTTTGATGAGGATGAGAATAGGTATAGAAATAGGGACCAAGATGAAGATAGAAGTAGAAATAGACAAGATCATTAAAGTGAACATAGACAAGATCATCATGATTAGAAAAATAAAAATAGAAGGAATTACCACAACATGTTTGATGATGATGGGCCATTGTTGGATACTAGGAGCATGATGTAGATAATGGAGGTAGTTAGAATACCCCATAGGCATAAAAGGGAAAGTCACATTAAAATACTCCATATGAATAACATTCCCATATTTGAGGATAGCTATAATTCTGACCCACAATGTCATTTACAAGTCTTTCACAATGCCTACACCTTATAGAAAATTAAGAGTAAGTGGAAAAAGCTTAAGCTCTTTCCTAGGATACTAATAGAAGAAGCCAAAAGTTGGTATAGATTGTTGGAGAGAAATTCAATCCACCGATGTTACACAATGCTTGAGCTCTTCAATGAGAATACCTATGAGAGAGTATCCAATTTAAGAAAAAAAATCTAAGGGTGGAATCAAGAAAATCATGAATCCTTGGATATGGCTTTGGATAGATATTATTCTCTACTACATAGATGTCTAGGCCATGGGTTTTTTCAAAAGGAGTAGCTTCTCAACATCATATATGGCCTTAATACCCCAACAAGAAAGACCCTTGGGATCTATGCCTAAGGGTGATCATCTAAATTAAAAGCCCATCAAATACAAAGGATAGTTAAACATGTGGCTAAAGAAGAAGGAGAGCTACATAAAAGAAAAAGTATTAAGGAATATAATTAGGACTCAACTCTTCAAACAAGAGAAGTCCATATGTATGATAAGGAAAAAGAGGAAGCTTTTGATGAGTTGATTTCATAACAAACCTTGCCAATACAAAAGGCTATCGCTAAGATCAAAGCAAGAGTAGATAAGATGTGGTAGTTGATGAATGAAAAAGTTACAATGTACTTGGAAACCATAGGGGAGAAGGTACCACAAAAAGAATTCAGTGATTAAAAAAAGAAGAGGAAAAATACTAATGAAACAAGTAGGTACAGTTATCGGTGAAAAGGGAAAATAGTCATAGTAGAAGACATTTTTGACTCAAATATAGAAGATGATGATCGATGTGACATCTACCAATATGACCATCCAAAGGGCTATTGCCTAATTATGTTATATCTAAATGAGTTTGGAGCTTTTTCTTTGAATCCCAAGTTCGTACAAAAGAAAATGATAAATAGTCCTACCACCAATCATACTATTCTAGTGGGACTTTCTATTAGCCTCAACACTACTATCAACCATAGTGGCAAAACCCACACTCGTGGGGGATGCCATCAACAAACCAGTAATACTCTTGTTGCTAACTGGACCTGTATGACTACTATGTTCAACAACCTATTTCTCCAAATGGTTCTACTTTCTCTACCTTGAATGACTACTATCACTCTCCTAAGTATCATCAACCTGTAGCATCTCCTATGGGATCACCATCTCAAACCTCTTATTCTCTACAAAATCCTCAATATTCTCATACTTTCCTCCACCATATGTCACCACCAATAACACAGGAAGGATTGGCACCGCAACATCAATAAAAGAATGTTAGTTGTGCTGTGAACATACACATAAATGATAATTCTAGTAGATCTCAACTACATTCTCTAAAATGTTCTTTAGGAAAGTTTTCACATGTGGGCACAAAACTCATAGACCTATTGGCTCATCTAAACCAGCATAAGGCCAACCGAGTGCAACACCCTTCCTCATGAAAATAATGTCTTCCAATCCTACGTAAGGACCAACACCCATTACCAACCTAGTGCAAAACATAGTAGATGAACTTATTACTATGGAGAGATAGGAAATTCCATCCATTACTACTAAAAAAGAAGGATGCAATTATGGATCAATCTTTCAGAATGTCAACATAGTCATTACACCAGTCCACAACAAATATGAAAAACAAGTGTGTGCATAAGAGAGAGCAGGGGCCGACAAACCAAAAGACATCCAATGGCCAACAACTGAGAACTTTCAATCATCTAGAACATTCATGGAAACATTTGAACCATTTATTAATTCCTATTCTAAGAAAATGCCCCCGACTAAGAACTCACAAAAGGAAATATTACACCACAATCATATACTAATAGAAAAAAGGAACTAACTTAGATGATCAAAATTTAATTACCATCAAGATTACATGGAAAAATAACTGAAAAACTATGTCACTAATGATGGTAAGTGAGAAACCTCAAGTGTATGATCCAAGGGATCTAGGGTGCATTATCCAAACACTCACCCATGAGTTTAGTCATGGGGAGAGGCCTTATTTTGACTTAGGAATTAATTATAATTTTTTATTATACCTTTTTCTTTTCTTAATAATTTTTTACATTCTTTGATATCTTTTCATTCTTTTATACTTTTCTATTTTTTAAACCATTTGCAATTCTTTGATATTTTTTGCTTCTTTTTAATCCTTTTCATTCTTGATATCTTTTACAATTTTTTATACTTTTTTTACATGTTACATGTACATATTTCTATCAAGTTTAAATAAAATACATTGAATAAAGCAAGATGTAGTCCCAATAAGGTGAATATTTCTCTATGTTATCAAATCATAAGGGACTAATTATTTGTATAGTGAGATCACAACATCCATCCATTCATTCCATTAATAAGAGGTTCTCACCATAGCCATAATGATATTCTTTCTTATCATAAAACTAATAATAAACTTGTGATCATTATTCTTGGACGGAAACATGAAGAACCAAGTGGGAATGTGAAGGGTGTGACATCAAAAGGATTTGTGGAATCTCTTGGATTACTACTAAATGTTTTGTCATGTTGTTAAGGTTATAATAGTATCCTTGTAGATATAACAAAAAATGGAATTAATAGTTCAATAAGTGCTACCTTACCATGTCACTAGAGAGACATGTTACCCATGCTTGAAGGTAGTCCTCTGGTAAGGTTGACATAGTTAAAAATAAAATTCATGTAGAAAATAAATTTCTAGGGGTCCCACTAGAAATATATATTATCCATGCTAGAAGGTTTGTAGCTCCTTAGAAATCTAAAAAAAATAAAAAGTACAATGGAAAAAATCCTCCCTTAGACAACACACCAAGTGATAATACTCCTTGCAATGGTCATGGTCTTATGGTTGTAACTCTTGGAGATGAAACAATGTAATGTCATTGGAATGTGGTTTGGACTTGGTTTGAATCTTGGACAGAAGGGCTAATGATTACTTTGACCATGAATAACACACAAGAATTCATTATGCCTATGGTAAGATACCTCATGTCCCAATTTCAGCAATCCTTCTCTAGTTCATCTCACCTCACTGTATAGTTAATCATAACTTGTGATTTTGTGTAATATAGCATTATTTCCCCAATCTAGCGACACTAACATGTGTGTTTTTCTAGATAGGTATGTCTTACATTTTACTACTTGAGTGCCTAAGGACACTTTAGGCATCATTATACAAGGGCACTAAGGGCTAGAGCCTGCTCTGGGAAGGGTCCACTTGTATAACTTTTGTATTTCATACTCACTAAGCAATTTCACATCATCTTGTGCCTTCCAAGATAATCAAAAATCTAATAAATACTTCATATAATCTCTAATAATATGTATGTACATAAAAATCTTATCCATTTCTTATCCATATTATAAACTTTCGTTACTTGAGATTCCTTCTTCAAGAACTTTGAATGCTAAATTTTCGAAAACTATGCATCATTAATGGCCCAAGGCCCTCTAGACAAGATTTACATCTTCTAGACATTCCATTTGAATTATTTTTTCCAAGAGAAATTAATGAAAAATTTGAAATTTTTAACAATGAATTTGTAGCTACAACGTCATATCTATGATGTTGTGCATATAAAAATAATATAGATACATGTGAGAGTTGGTGAAAATTTTCACTCCCTCATTTTGAAACAAGAGATTTTTTGCAGTTTTTTCTAGAACTCTTACACACTAGCTTCCAAATGCCATAACTTCTTCCTTGTAGCTCTGATTTCCAAAATTCTTAAATCCTGTTGATCCCAGAGTGCTCAACGTAGTCATGTGGGATGCATTACATGATATAAGTGAAAATTTGAAAATTTGAGCCAAAATTTCTTAACATTGGAAGATACTATAAAGGGTAAGTACAAAGAGATAATAAGAATCTTAAAATTAATAAATCAGACTAAAGCTAGAAAGATTCAAATAATACTCCTAATAGACCATATCAACTATTTTAGAACATAATGAGCAAGGAAAACAATAGAAGGTCATAAGTAACTAAAAGATATAATACCTAAGGAATTCCTTTTTTTGCAAATTTTTCTAACTCTATAATCATAATATGACATGGACTTTATCTAGCCAAGGGCATGAGCAAGGTAGATAGTACTAAGAATTGATAGGAACACATTAATAATTTCAAACCCTTATTGATTGTAAATGGTCCCAAAGAGACCATTAGAAGAAGGACCTTCACAACATGGAAGCTATAAAGACACAACTCCAAGTGTCTCCATTATGGCCCACACTAATCAACAGTGGTGAATGGAACTTAGAAAAAATGTACCAATTTTGGTGAAATAAACAAGTTGATGAAATAGTTAAAACTGAGGCAGTCTCTGTGCCATACTTAGTAGAGGGAGCAAATGAATAAGAAGACAAGGATAGAAGAGAAAAAGCTTTAGGTGCTCCTAAATAGATATCAATTATAGAAGCCTAACAATGAAGGGAAGAAGCTGATGGAAGAGCCACCACTTCCTAAAATACGAACTACATCAAGCCATCTTAAATTTTATGTTTATTTTGTCATGTAATTGTGTCATATTTTGTACACACCATTGTGGTGCTTAGAGTTAGTTAGTAGTTAGAGTCAGTCAATAATCCCATACCTTCCCAATATTTTGTAAAAAACATGTTCTTCTTTTTGTTCATTTGAGGACAAGTTTTTATTCAATTGTGGGGGTATGATAAATTATTTTTTTTGTAGGCTAAGTGATGAGAGTAGTTACTCTAATTATTAGAGTGGTTACTCTAGCAGTTACTCTAGCGATTTATTCTAGCTATTAGAGCAATTACTTTAGTGGTTTATTCTAATTATTAGAGTGGTTACTCTAGTAGTTTATTCTAATTATTAGAGTGGTTACTCTAGCGGTTTATTCTAATTATTAGAGCGGTTACTCTAATTATTAGAGTAGTTGCTCCCAAGTTTATAAATATAGTGCCTAGGTGCACAATTAAAAGAAGTCTTTTAGTAGTCAACCTCTTGTAGTTTGTTTGAAAGTTAGAGTATTTTCCAAGTGCCCATAGTAGGAGGTCTAAGTGTGGATGGATTTTTATTTGAGCATTATGTACCTGAGCACACCTTGTGTACAGCAATAAAGATGAGCTCTTCAATTCATCCTTATAGCACTTGAGATTTTTTTTCTTGCACATTTATTTTATTTTATTTTATGCACTTTACATTTATGTTATTAGCGTAGCAATTCATTTTGATCAATTAAGAAAATTGTTAAATTACACAAGAACGACCACTTTGAGCATGCATGTAACGCTTAGTAACCCAGTAACGATTACCATTTAGTAATCCTAGTAGTGTTGCACTGGTTCAGGATGTGTATGGCAAGTGGGAACAAATGTTGGTGTTAGGATTAGTTAGAACTTAGTTAATGAGTAGTTGAGTTAAATTAGTCACTCAGTTACCTCTCTCCTTCCCTACTAGCACAAGACATAAAAACATAAAAGCTATAAAAATCATATGCCTCAAGTTTACTTAACCATACAATCATGACATACAGGTAAGCTTGGAAAGACAATGATCAACCAACCCATCCTTTTTCCACAAGGGTGCATAAGCACTTAGTCCTTGGAATTCGATCAGATCGTGCGTGAAACGCTCATATTCGTATGGTTGAGCGTAGGGGTACCTTGTCGCTCAGCATTGGCACCGTTGTTGGGGCCTTAGTTATTTGTGTACTAACTAGAACATAGGAAATCATTCACATCTTTGGAATGAACCCTTAGGGTTGGTTAAGAAAATAATAAACAAGAATACATTGCACACTAAACAGACAAGTATGTCTCCTTCTTCGTACGAAAGTACCTCATCACCTAGGTCTGAAACAAGAAATAGTCAACGACGTAATACACATGACGTTGATTTGCCAGTCCTTCAACAAGTTTGAGTGGTATATATTCATCCTAATAAGTATATACCAGACTTCACCTTTATCCTCCATCAAGACGAAAAACTACGTTGGTGAGACTTAGAGGGTAACATAGTGTTACCTCCTGATCATTTAGTCCCAAGCATGCTTCTTCGTGCTCTCACACAAACTGGCATGCTGCACTTACATGCAGAATATGTTGTGCAAGAGCATGAATTGAGAGAATACCGTCCCACAAAGACACAACATCAAAGGGACTTGCAACAAGAGAGACATCATAAGTCTTTGAAGGGTAAGTGGTCCCAAGATGCCCCACATGTATTAAGCAAAAATAAGGGTGGTGACCCTACCTCAAGTAGTTGCCCACACAATGATGTTCCTCCCCTTGACTTTGGCCAAGGGGTTGTGTATCAGGACCTTCATTCCACTATTCATAACCCATGTTCTAATACCCATGGGTACAAAGGGTCTAAAAAAGGGACACGAACTCATGATAAAGGTTAACATTCTGATCATAATCACGATCAAGGCCAAGATCATAGAAGAGAAGGTAGCAGACACTGTCATGGTGACAGTTCTCCTTGTTCTTCACCTTCATCATCTCCTTCACCCTCTCCATCAATATCTAGATGCAATCATAAAGAAAAAGACCACGAGGATAAAGGTAGGCAAAGTGGAAGTCATAGAAGAAACAACTAGGAAAGGGGATGAGGGCACTCTAGAGAATCATGACATAGAAGAAGGGAGAGTAGGGAACAACATAGGCATCATAGAT
>MNCI01006577.1:922507-942104 GCA_015680685.1 Gnetum montanum | reverse complement strand
AAAGAATTAATGGTTGTACTATTTGCACTAGAAAAGTTTAGACACTATGTATTGGGATATAAAGTATGTATACATACAAATCATAGTGCAATAAGGTTTCTCATGAATAAGCCAATGGTAATCCTTCATATCATATGATGGCCTGTAATCTTATAAGAGTTCAATCTTACAATGATTGATCATAAAGGCACCAAGAATGTAGTTGCTGATCATTTATCTCGGTTGCGATGGGACAACAAAGAGGATGAGTATCCAATTTCTGATTATTTTCTTGATGAATTCCTCTTTGTTGGTGTAGTGAATAATCAATCACCCATGGAGACAAACTAGTATAGTAGTATTCTTACCTATCTCCTTACCCAAAAAATACCACAAAAGTTAAACCTTAAGAAGAAAAAATAGTTTCTTCACCGAGTCAAGTACTTTATGAAAATCAATGGGCAACTTTACAAAGTGTGTCCTGATGGCTTGGTTCAATGGTGTGTTCTTGATATAGATCAATTGCAAGTTCTCCAAGATGCTCATGAGGGTCCTTGTGGGGGTCATTATGCTAGGAGATGAACAACCATCAAGATCTTGCTTGTAGGATATTATTGGCCTACAACATTTCAAGATGCCCATTGTTTCGTCCAATCTTGTGAGCATTGTCAACATGATGGGGGAATGACTGCTACAATGGAGGGTTCACAAAAATGGATCCAACCGTTAGAACCCTTCGACATTTGGGGAATTGATTTTATGGGGCCGATTACACCAATGTCCAATGGAAAAGTTTATATTATTGTTGCCATTGATTACCTAACAAAATGGGCTAAAGCAGTTGCTGTTAAAGATTGTACATCATCTATAGCAGCACAATTTGTTCAACAACAAATCATAAACAAGTTTGGTGTGCCACGTGCACTTATTTCAAATAATGATACACAATTCATAGGTGTAACTTTTTAGAAATTAATGCAATGCTTAGATGTTGAGCATAAATTGACAACACCATACCACCCCCAAGTGAACGGTTAAGCTAAAGTCACCAACAGGGAGATTATGAAAATATTGACAAGAACTATTAGCAAGTTTAGGCAAGACTGGAGCACTAAACTGAATAATGCTCTTTGGGCATACCACTCCACATGGAAACTCCCTACAGGCTACTATCCCTATGAGTTAGTGTACAGTAAATTACCAACGCTTCCCATTCAAACTAAGCTTCATACACTATCCATGGCATGTAACCTCAACCTTGACCTTGATCTAGCACAGAAACAATGGTTAGCATCCCTTAACTTGCTAGATGAAAACCAACTAGCTACCCTATCATCTAACAACTTACACCAAGGCATTCAATAAATAATGTCATGACTAAGGATTAGGAAAGTTAAATATCAACTGAAAGATAATGTTCTCTACTAGAATCCCACACATGTGCCACAACGTACTAAATTTCAAACACTGTGGAAAGGACCTTATATTATTTATGAAACTTTTCCTTTAGGGGCCATGATAATATACAAACTTGAGAGCCTAGACAAGAAACTGTTGATCAATGTACAACAAACCAAACCTTTCCATGAGCTTGGGACAGCCAGTACACATGCTACCTCTGTTGATGGAAAACCTTGCTCACTAATTTTGATCTCCTCCTTCTAACTCAGTCATGGGGAAGATGGACAACTATGATAATCATTTTAGGCCCTCAATTCTTTTTGAATTTTTGTTTTACACACTTTTTTTTTACACATTTTTCCAACTTTTCTTATTATTTTTTTACACCATCATTCATGTTTTTACTATTTCTTTGTTTGCTTGATTTACTTTTATTTTTCATCCAATAAGTGCTCATGATGGTGGATTCCATTATATCATATTGATTGTTAATGTTTGGTTTTTACCTTTGAATTATGATGCTGATATTAAGGTATGGTTCTTTTGGTAAAATAGGTAATGAGTCCATGCCGTCCACTCATCCATACAACTCTATGGTCTCCTTTAGCTTCAAATTGTATAGTCCCTTTTTTTCTAAGTAAACTTGTTAATGATTTGATGGCTAGGTATTTTTCAAACCAAGGAAAGACTCAAAGGATGAGAAGGGTGTGACTTTAAGGGGATTCGATACATTTTTGCTAGCCATTCTTTTGGGTTCTTGGATGCTTTTTCTTGGGTTTTTCACCATTCTAACATTGTTCAAATATCAAGAAGCCGAGTAAATAAAAATAAGTCTTTGCATGGTGTGGTTCTCATACAAAAAAAATAGAGAGAAAAGTGAGAATTCAAAGCACACCCCTTAGAAATAATAAATCAATATGGGCTACAAGCACTAGTTATGGAATTGGAAAGACATGTTACCCATGCGTAAATATTCCCTCTAACTAAGGCCCTTTCTTGCTTCCTGCTTCTCCATTTCGCTCTTCTTAGAATGGTGGTAACTCTTTGTGGAAGCATTCTTATTGCTTCAAGTGGATGGATTAGTTAAGTGTGTTGATGCAAGGTTACTAGATGTGGTTTGTTTGAGTTTGGATTTGGGATGAGTTCTACTCAGTCACATTAACCATAAAATACACAAGGGACTTTACACAACCTTGTTCTTGGGATTCCATTCCATTCTCTCCTCTCCATCTTTCTTCCTATTCCATTCTCTCCTCTCCATGTTACCCATGCGTAAAGATTCCTTCTAACTAAGGCCCTTTCTTGCTTCCTGCTTCTCCATTTTGCTCTTCTTAGAATGGTGGTAACTCTTTGTGGAAGCATTCTTATTGCTTCAAGTGGATGGATTGGATAAGTGTGTTGATGCAAGGTTACTAGATGTGGTTTGTTTGAGTTTGGATTTGGGATGAGTTCTACTCAGTCACATTAACCATAAAATACACAAAGGACTTTACACAACCTTGTTCTTGGGATTCCATTCCATTCTCTCCTCTCCATCTTTCTTCCTATTCCATTCTCTCCTCTCCATGTTACCCATGCGTAAAGATTCCTTCTAACTAAGGCCCTTTCTTGCTTCCTGCTTCTCCATTTTGCTCTTCTTAGAATGGTGGTAACTCTTTGTGGAAGCATTCTTATTGCTTCAAGTGGATGGATTGGATAAGTGTGTTGATGCAAGGTTACTAGATGTGGTTTGTTTGAGTTTGGATTTGGGATGAGTTCTACTCAGTCACATTAACCATAAAATACACAAAGGACTTTACACAACCTTGTTCTTGGGATTCCATTCCATTCTCTCCTCTCCATCTTTCTTCCTATTCCATTCTCTCCTCTCCATGTTACCCATGCGTAAAGATTCCTTCTAACTAAGGCCCTTTCTTGCTTCCTGCTTCTCCATTTTGCTCTTCTTAGAATGGTGGTAACTCTTTGTGGAAGCATTCTTATTGCTTCAAGTGGATGGATTGGATAAGTGTGTTGATGCAAGGTTACTAGATGTGGTTTGTTTGAGTTTGGATTTGGGATGAGTTCTACTCAGTCACATTAACCATAAAATACACAAAGGACTTTACACAACCTTGTTCTTGGGATTCCATTCCATTCTCTCCTCTCCATCTTTCTTCCTATTCCATTCTCTCCTCTCCATGTTACCCATGCGTAAAGATTCCTTCTAACTAAGGCCCTTTCTTGCTTCCTGCTTCTCCATTTTGCTCTTCTTAGAATGGTGGTAACTCTTTGTGGAAGCATTCTTATTGCTTCAAGTGGATGGATTGGATAAGTGTGTTGATGCAAGGTTACTAGATGTGGTTTGTTTGAGTTTGGATTTGGGATGAGTTCTACTCAGTCACATTAACCATAAAATACACAAAGGACTTTACACAACCTTGTTCTTGGGATTCCATTCCATTCTCTCCTCTCCATCTTTCTTCCTATTCCATTCTCTCCTCTCCATGTTACCCATGCGTAAAGATTCCTTCTAACTAAGGCCCTTTCTTGCTTCCTGCTTCTCCATTTTGCTCTTCTTAGAATGGTGGTAACTCTTTGTGGAAGCATTCTTATTGCTTCAAGTGGATGGATTGGATAAGTGTGTTGATGCAAGGTTACTAGATNATAAAAGCTATAAAAATCATATGCCTCAAGCTTACTTAACCATACAATTGTGACATATAGGTAAGCTTAGGAAGACAACGATCAACCAACCCATCCTTGTTCCACAAGGGCGCATAAGCACTTAGTCCTTGGAATTTGACTGGATCGTGTGTAAAACGCTCGTATTCGTATGGTTGAGTGTAGGGGTACCTCGTTGCTCATCACTAAGATATCAGATCCCCAATATCGAATACCCAATATTTTGGCCCCTATATCAGAGCACTTGCTACATCATCAGATATTTGATATTGTGGGATGTGTGCCTACCGATAAATACATTACTTGGGGTCATGATCTGAAGAACTTTTCATTCCATCCTTAGCTAAACTCTTGCAATTTGTTTTCCTAACTTTAGCGATAAAGTGAATGCCTACAATATGGTGTTGATCATTTGTATGAAATCTTTATTTGAGTGAAGTGTACTTGGACATAGTTCATGTTCAAAAATAAAGATCAAGATTGCTTTTCATCATTGCAGCATCCACTTAGTTTTACTATTTTACTTAGCATAGTTTTCACTATTTTCTTAGTTTAATCATTTACATTTCCAAGTACTTTACTTTCTTATTCATTAGTAAAGCAAAATGAGTACAACTGGTTTGGAGCATTTAAGTGTAATCGTTTGGTAATCCCAGTAGTGTTATTGCTAGTTTGCCTAGTAGCATAAGGCTTGGTAATCTTAATAATGATTACATGAGCCCAAGACGTGTACAGTGAACTAGGACCAGATGCTCATCTCTCTAGGCTAGTTTAGATTTACCTTCTTGTTGTTAGTTAGATTAAATAATTAATTTCTTCATTACTGTTAAGATTAGCATAAGGCTGCAACAACATCAATTATCATATGCTTCACTTTGGATTAAACCATACATGACAAAGCTACCACTAGTCCAAGTGGGAAGACGTTCTGCGATCAATGCTTAATAATCTAGATGTCACAACTAGTTCCATCCACAGAATCCGACTGGATCATGCGTGAATGTTTGTGATTCATATGGTTGGGCATAGGGGTACCTGCCGCTCATCAAAGGTCATCAAATATGAGATAAAGGATACCTTAATAGTAGTTTAATCAATATGCAACTTGGTTTAACGTCAAGCTAATTGCATTTGATCACTATTTTGGCATAATATTCAACTTAAAACTAGCCTATGTATCAAAGTGTATACATCTTGACAAAAACATTACTTGATGACCTTGGATCTTGGTGTGTTAGATTGATCGGTCATATGCTTGACAAGATTTAGTGTTGTAAAAGTATGTGATTATAAGAATCATTATTTCACAACACTTTGAATTGTTGAAGGAATTGCAGAAATTTTTAAGAATGGCAAAAGAAGCTTGATAAATAAAACAACCTTTGCATCAAAGTATCTAAATCTTGATAAAAATATTGCATGATGACCTATGATCTCAGTATGTTAAGATTAAAATTGTAAAACCATGTAATTATGTTCCACAACACTTTGAAATTTTCAAGAATAACAAAGAAACTTGATAAGTAACACATCTATTTATAAATAAATCTTGCTCTTAAAATATTAAAATGAAATCTTAAAAGTAAAATATATTAACAAGTAGTTTAATATCATTGCTTCTATCTATATACTTATTTTGTGACACTCTATACCAGAATATAGGCATAAATGTATATTATACGTAAAAAGTGCATGGAAATGTAATTCAAAATCACGAACGGAATTGATTCCAATAACACATAGGATAGGAAAAGTCCAACAGCAAACCCTGAAGAGTAGTTTACACCACGTTGGTTTCCTTTCACGAACGGTCAGCATTATTCAATCGTGTATAGAAGGCTGTTTGTCCCAATCAACTTCAAACTTTGCCTTACGGGATACGTTGGTAAACAAAAACACTCGATCAGGCCCACGGTCCAGTATAACGCGGTACCGATCAGATCACGATGAAATGAAATGAATTTAATGAAAAATCAGTCACCTTTCAACCCGTCGTGTACGCCCGGGCAATTAAAATATTGGTATTCAACAAGAAAACAGGCTCTTCAAAGTCCTTAGATAAGGCAACTTGTCTCTTTATTATTCAACCCGTCATGTACGCACTCACTGGCAATTAAAATATTGCTATTCAACGAGAAAACTGGCTCTTCAAAGTCTTTGGTTGATAAGGTAACTTGTCTCTTTATTATTCAACCCGTCGTGTACGCACATGGAGAGCTTATCTTCTGTCTGGTAGAATATAGAATGCCACTGGAAACTACCTGGAAAAAAGACGCCGTTAAAGAAAACCAGTGTTTAAATAGTCCGTATATGTGAAGTGTTAGTGTGTTTCAAGAATCACGATAAATCTATGAATAAGGCTGAATTATATTTAAAAGTTGCAAAAATGATTTTTAAATTTATTAAATTTTTTTAAAACAAAATTTATTATAAAAATCCTAAACGGGCAAAATTTTTAATTGGGTGACTAATCAATGAATCGGTGAAATCAAAAACCTATAAAAAACAAATAAATATTATAAATTATTTTTTTAGTATGTTTCTGCTGCACAGCTGAAGCCACCTCATAAAATAGCCTAAATTTTGTGTGGACGAGATACATGTAAACACAAATTTCTGGTGACAATTGAACTTTTCTTGGGCATTAAAATGTCGACAGAATGTGGGTGGGTGGATACATACACGTCTGTGCAGCGTTTGAGGTCAAAAAGTCAAAAACATGTATGCTTATTGTTAAAGCTCATGCGGGCCATCATTCATACATTACATGATGACAAACAAAAACCTTATCATCGTGTTGTAGAAACCGCGTAAGTGCTTCCCTATCATGGGAAAAGTCTATGCTATTAGAGAAAGTGATGGCAAACAAAAACCTCACCACCAAATTTGATGATATTTCTTCACGTCACATCTTGCAGAAACCGCGTAAGTGCTTCCCACCTTTCATGGAAAAGATTGAAAGCGAAGTCCACTTCAAGTGTTTGTCCTGTTACAAAATCTACTCTAATCGGTAACGTCTAAACAGCAAGGCCGCATCTTTTGGACCTTTTCTTAAATAAGTGGAGACCCCTTTTCAACTACGTAAATAAGACTTTATTCAAAAAATTGTTGGATTTATTCTCCCAACCGGTGACTTAGTGGTAAGACATATAAAACGAGTTAGGGTCTAGTTCAATTCCGACCGTTTGTTATGCGAAACTAAAATTCTTACAATTATTTAAACAAAACTGTATCTTTAATCAAGAAAAAAAAACACTTTATTTTTTTTAATTCTTTTACGGGATACTTTTTGTTATCCTTTTTCTAGTTACTTTTACTTAGTGCAATTGTATTGTTAAAAGAATAGTCCGTTTTCTGTTTTTAGTTTCTTTGTTTTCTAATTGATGTCTTTGATTTCACTATTCCCGGTGAACGCTTTAATTTCAAAATCTTGCTGCTTCAGTTTCAAAATCTTTTCATTTGTTGGTGAAACTAAAATTTTTAAATCATTCATAGAACATCACATCTTTGTTGTTCATCACTCACTCATTAACCATGTCTATGTAACCTGAATATTCATGGGCTTCATCATGAACAAACGCTATGCAATCTTTGGCATTTGATTCGCTGGTTGCTTTCATTCCAAATTAGGAGGTAGTAGCTCTTAGAGCCGGTGGCTGCAAAGTACAAATCTACCGCCGAGAACCTCTTGCTTCATGTTTACCGCAAAAAAGAGAAATTCTAGGGAAAAATGGAAAGATTGCAAACTACTTCAGAAATGGCTTATGCATTTTATGTTTCCAAAAAAAATTAGGGATCTTTCTAAAAACACAGTAACCATTGTATTTACATCTAGTTGTTAAGACAGTCATCATCTGAAACATCATCTATCTCCATTGGCGATGTTTGGTATGTCTAGGATTGCTGTTTAGTCACTATTTGCTAAGTAACAATAAGATGTTAGTATTAAGGCTTTATCTTAGTGACTGCAAGGTTTATTTATGCCAAAGATTTATTTCTCAAAAATGCTATGAACAAACAAAGATAGAACAAACTTGACTAAGAGTAAGTGGTAGAGAAACAGAGGGGAGGGATGAGTGATTTCATTTTTAAATATCTTGGTTAAAATCAGCGGGAATTGATAAAGATATATATATATATATATATATAAGCTAGTATTAGATAACATTGAATTATAAATTTCTATAAATCGTAGAGTATATCAAGGTCTCACTTAGTTCAGGTTCTACTACACCCACCCTACCGACCCCACCATGAATTTTTAAATTTTTATCTAAGTTTTTTAATTTTTATATTAGTGGCTGTATTTCTTGGTTAAAGGCAGACAAAGATCAGGTTTGACAAGTCAAGAGTCTGGTCGTATTTGGATTCAAGAAAATTACAAGTTTTTCTCAGCCACTGGACGATGGACTTGTTGAACCCCGTGAACTTGACCCTCACGGGCCATTCGTTCTTGAAATGTTAACTGGTTATATGATATAGCCTGAACCCGTATGTATTCATCCACTCCATCACCATGAGCACAAGCTCTGCAATCTCTCTGGCATTTTGCCTTGTCTTTGCTTTTCTTGCAAATTATGGGGCAGCTGATTTTAGAGCTGCCAGCTGCAACTATCATAAAGCAAATTACACCAGCGGTAGCTTGACAGAGAAAAATCTACAAAGAGTATTGGGTGAATTGCGAAATTCTTCATCGCAGCCTGCAGCATACAAAACTTCGTATGCTCCTGCTGCTACTGCAAGAGGAGGAGTTGGCCAAAATTCTTCAGCGACAACAGCAATTTATGGGCTTCTGCAGTGCTACGCAGGCACCAGTTCGAGTCAGTGCAATGCATGTGCACGGGATGCTGTCATTTCCACTCCTGCAAATTGCCCCAACGCTACTGCCGCAATGGCCTGGTTCGATGATTGCTTTCTCCGCTTTGACAACTCCAATTTTACAGGCGTGCTTGACACAAGTGATGTTTGGTATATGTGGAATGTAGACAAAGCCCCAGATGATGCTGCTGTGTTTGATAAGACAGCTCACCAGTTGCTCAACAATCTCATTACAAAAGCTCTGCAACGATCCCGCCCTAATTATGCCTTTGGATCTAATGTCTCCGAACACACCACAATCTATGGATTTGTGCAGTGCTGGAGAGACATCTCGGCGGAGGATTGTGGAACTTGTCTCTACAAGGCCTTAGATGTGCTGCAGAAAAATGTAATGGGCAAACAAGGAGCCAGAACCGTGGCAGGTAGCTGTTTGGTTCGGTATGAGATCTACCCTTTCTTCGCTGCAACTCCTCCTCCGCCTGCCCCTATACATTCTCCACCCCCACGGCCCAAAACTTCACAGCTTCCACCTCCACGGCCCAAAACCCCACAGCTTCCGGCTCCAGCTCTGAGCTCCCATGGTTCAAGTAAGTAGAGCTATTATTATTCCATACTCTCTGTTAGTACAACTTATTCCACGATTTCATAGAATAGATGTTGAGTTTTGTAACCTGCTGATTGGCAGACAAACACCTTTCTAAGTTGGCAGTGATTATATTGGCCACGGTTGGATCTCTGTTAGTAGTTTTGCTTTTGCTGGGCTGTGGATTTTTAGCATACAGGAGCAGGAGAAGACTAGCTCTTGAAACAGGGGCCATGAAGGAGACAGGATAATTTGGAAAATGGGTATGAAATGACTATGTTTGACATGGAGACTTTGAAGGCTGCAACCAATAATTTTGATGAAAACCTTAAAGTGGGAGAGGGAGGATTTGGTGCAGTTTACCAGGTCATCTAAATTTAATTTTCCATTTTTGTGGTTTACAATTTCTTTTGAACCCATGATATCATTTACGCATCCAGTAACAATATTTTTAACGGACAATGAAATTTATTGGCAATATTTACTCACAGGCAACCCTACTTAATGGAAAAGTAGTAGCTGCCAAAAGACTATTCCTGCAATCAACCCGTGGAAAACAAGAATTCATGAATGAAATAAATCTTCTTGCCAAAATTCAACATCGGAACCTCATAAACTTGGTTGGTTGCTGCATGGAAGGCTCTCACATGATCCTAGTGTATGAGTTCTTACCAAATGGGAGTTTGGACAAGATTCTTTTTGGTAAATTTTCAATATTCTTCAAGTTCTAAAACACATGGCATAACCTTTTTAATTTGAGAGGTCACTAATCAACAGTCTCTTACTTTTTCTGTCATTTATTGTAACGTTTAATACAGATCCCCAAAAAGCAAAGTTTCTAAATTGGGAGAAACGATACAACATAATCTTAGGGACAGCTAAAGGGCTTAAGTATTTACACGAGGACAGCAAACTAAGAATTATCCACCGAGATATCAAAGCAAATAATATTTTATTGGATGAAAATTTGGATGCCAAGCTTGCAGATTTTGGGTTAGCAAGGCTTTTCCAAGACAATCAAAGTCATGTTCAAACCAGAGTTGCTGGAACCTAGTAAGTAATTTTAAAGGATTGAGTACATTGATGGCTATATTATATCATTCAATTGATTTCAAATTTAAGAAATTTAAAGGATTGAGTACATTGATGGCTATATTATATCATTCAATTGATTTCAAATTTAAGAAATTTTCTATTTCATCAGTGGATATATGGCTCCAGAGTACGCAATGCAAGGTCAGCTATCAAGCAAATCAGATGTATACAGCTTTGGTGTTCTTGTTGCAGAAATCGTAACCGGAAAAAAAAACAGTGAATTTGGCACTGAAATGAGTGTTTCAAGCCTTTTAGGATGGGTAGGTTGTTTAACTCATGGTTATTTTTTTCCTTCTTTGTGTTCAAGAGATAAAAATCCAGAAGAATATCTTTCACGTTTTTAATTGGGATAGCTTTAACCTTATCTCATCAGGCATGGAATCTATACCAAAAAGGGAAGATTTCAATGATGGTTGATGATGTTGTAAAGGCAACAGGTAGTATGGAAGAGATCATAAGGTGCATTCACGTTGCACTTTTATGTACACAAGTTGATCCATTTTTGAGACCTCCAATGTCAACAGTGCTGCTCATGCTTTCAAGTGCCTCAGTCACTCTGCCAATTCCAACACAACCTGCATTTGTGATTCTGAACCAGAATGTTGAACAAACTCAATGGTCTACACCAGAATATTCAGCTCCAACAACCCAACATTTCACAAATGCAACTGCTTCGATTTCTGATATTGAGCCGAGGTAATTGTGCTGCATGAAATAGGCCTCATAAACTATAGGCTTGCTTGATGAAGAAATTACTGTGTAAGAAGACACTTGAGAGAGTATGAAATATCTCCACTTTGATAATGTCTTGCAAATTTTGGTAGGGACCATTAATGTGCTTATACGCAATTTGTTATTGAAGTGGAATAACATTTTGCTTCAATTTATGTCTTTAATGTTTACATTAAAGTGCTTGATTTTAGCTGAATATATTTGGGGCTATCATGTGGTTTTTTTTTTTTTACCAAATTTGCAGATATTGCATTACTACTGATATTGCTCACATATGCATTTTGTGTAGTTGGTTAGTCGAGCATTGCTTACTTCATTACATCATGCAATTTCTTGTTTACAAGTCCCAGTTGGTTCCAGCACTATCCTAGAAATTTAAGTGTTTCAATGCAATGCCTATACATTGCAAAATGCAGAAACCATGCCTCCTAGCATATGTAAACTTGAACAATGGACCTTTCTGCAAATTAAGACAGGGTTACATGTTACTAGGCTAGGGGGCAGTTAATCTTCAATTCAATTTAATAATTGTAAGCCTAATCTCCGATTATTATTAAATCAAGGTTAAGAGGAAAACTAAAAAGTAATATTATTATTATACTATGATACAGAAATTAAGATATTGAAATATAGATACAGGAATTTTGCCAAGGAGACTATTGAAAGTAAATTTTTCATAGATGGTTAAATCTTTCGGTGGGTGGAATGAAACTATTTCCAGTTTCATAATTGTTTGTAATGAAAAGAATTCACATCACAGAAAACGGGTGCATGAGAGGAGGCAAAGAGCAGACAATAGATATCAACGTTCAACTTTAAAAAAATACTTATGTAAACTACACTTATAAATACTCTTCTGATTGGTGGTTAATGAAGGCTGAAACTCCGCAGATAACCTTGAAGGCCCTGAACTTGTTGACACTGCTGGTGAATTTGAAACTTTTAAACAAAAAAAAGTCATATATATTAATATCCTTTCGGTTTGTGTAAATTGTGAAACCGTGTGGAAACTCTGTAAGTGCTTCCCACCTCACATGAACTCCTGTGTTCATTCAGTTACCAATGACCCAATCGGTGCCCTGTAAACATTGAGGCCTCATCTTTTTCTAAAAATAATTGGACCCTTTTTTAATTATAAAAGTTTATTTAAAACATGATTTGATTTATTTCAGAACTGGTGACATAGTAGCAGGCCAGACTTAATTAAAAGAGTAAGGATCTGGTTCAATTCCAATCATTTGTTATCTCAATCAAAATTTTTGGGATCATTTCAACAAAACTGTACGCTCGTTAACAAAAATTTTATTTTTCTTTCTTTTAGTTTCTTTTATTGGATACTTGCTGTTGTCCTTTTTCTAATAACTTAGTGCAATCGTATTCTTCACAAAATATTTCCGTTCTCTCTTTCTCATCTCTGTTTTTCCAATGCTGTTTCTGATTTCACGGTTCACCAATTTCAAATCATTTTTTAAAAACCTTTAAATCATTGATAGAATATATACATAGTTGTTATTCATTTGCTGCCAAAAAGTATATACATGACAAAATTGGATCAATACAAACAAGCGTATATGATGATATACCAAATTGTATGTAGCCTTCTCTTCCCTAAGAACTCAAATCTAGGAACCACCATTCACTTGCAAAATTGGATATATGGTATATCATCATATATTTTGGATTAATTTTCAATTTTTGATATCTTATTTATTGCTTATTTAATGATAAGGTAGAAAATTAAAATTCTATATTGAAATCCTACTCTAAATTTTATAATTGAAAAAAAGAAAGAAAATGTAACACATAACATTGTAGACATAAATTTTCTTTTAATGAAATTGAAATTGAAGCTTTAGTACATCACAAGACCCATAGGATCTATTGAATAGATATTACATTTTTATGAAAAATAAAGATAAACTCAAAAAATTGACCAAGCACTAATGGGAGCAGAAAAAACAAATCATACAAGTTTTTTATTGTAACATTATAACAATGTATCAAATGGGTAGTCACAACATAATTAAAAAAATACATATAACTCATCCTCAAGGGCTCAAATGTGCTCCTTTTGGGAAAGTTGAGTCCATCTTTCACTTTTAATTCCAAGATGATGAGAACTTAAGTGTAGTTTGCTAATAGCATTCCAATACTTGATTGGAATAGCAACTAAGAGATGGTGAGTTTTTGCATCTAGTTTATTAGATTTAATATAATGTAAATAAAATTGTCTCTTGCCTTCTACATTTGACCACATCTATGTTAAAACCTTTTACTTAACTAGTTGGTGAATATTCTTACTATTTTGTTGCAGATCCTCCCAAGATATATTCCATTTTCTCAGCCATTTCAATCCTTAAAAAAATACCAACCACTATCTCGTGAATCCTTAAAAAATGCTTTAGAGAGTTTAGTTTTCCTTGAAATATGTAAGCTATGAGTGGATATAATAAATTGGTACAAGGCTTTTACTTCTAAAGATAAATAATTATATTTACATAATAACATTGAATAAAATGTTTACATCTTCACCTTTAACTCATCAAGAAGAAAAGTTTTTTGCACTCTTTAAATATCTTTTCAAAATTTAACACTAAGTCTAGGTCCCCAAACAACATATCCACATAATGCAATAGGATAGATGATAGTATGAAAAATTTGTTTTCTAACCTTCCAAGCCCAAAGTCTTAAATCCTTGTGCTTCTTTTTGAAAACATACAGAGCTTAAAAACCTCCAGTTATTTTTTATTTAATGCACTTCCTGTATATGTAATTATTCATATAATTGAGACTAAGATATTTAAAAGAATCTACTAATTACATATTGATACCTCTAAAATGGGAGTTATAACAAGTATTTCTTGTACCCTAGGTCATTATTTTGGTTTTATCCACATTCACTTGAAGACCAAATGAGTGACAATAATTTTACATATTTAAATCCAATTTTTACATAGGTTTATTACCATTTCTTCCTATGGATTTTNGCACATAGACAAATCAGAAATAGCATATGGTACCATTATCATTTTGCCATGCTTTAGGCTTTACAGATGGTTGGAGTATGAGAGAAGACAAAATCATTTAACAAACAAACATTGCATTACAATAAATTAAGGTTAAAAGAGAATACAGTACATTAGAGCATGGGACCGCTCCTTATTGCTCCTTGCTAAAGAATGCATAACATAGAATGTCAAAGGTAAGCGAAAGCATGAAAGATTTTTTTTTTTGGTAAAGCTTCTAGCATATTGCTAGACATTGTCAAAATAAGTAATTATTGAGATATATCTATTTCTTTTGAATTTTTCTTTATCATCAAACGCAGCTAAAATCAATGACGGTCGATATGATATCAATCCTTGTTGCATCAATGAAAATCAACTTAGTTATTTCTACATCTCTTGTTACTAGAAAGCCTTAGGAAGTTTCTAAGCATATGACTTGAAGATGTTACAAGCAATGCAAATTGGTTAGCAGAGCTTTAGTTTTTTAAAATGATCAATTGGGATGAATTTAAATCCATTTGGCTTTGAATTTGATATGAATTTGCAAATTAAGAGCTGGAGAACATAGATCGAATGGAATTTGATGGAAATTTTGCAGATTTGAGACAAAATGAATAAAATTATAGATAAACTTGATTTTCAACAATGAGAAACTCATGAAATTCTTAGAATGACATTAATAGATCAAAGATCTAATTTAAAGTACTTTTACAAATTTGAAATAAATGAGAAATATCATAGATTTATTAATATACAATGAACTTAAAATAAAATGATGATTAAAGCATCAATAAAATGAATTTAAGTGAGATCAAATGGCAACTGTCTTCTCCTTCTTCATGAAAGACATGCCTTCCTTTATTCTTAATGATCTTTGGACATTTTTTGAGTACTGTAAGAGTTGTGAGATCGAGGATATTATAAGAGATTGAGGATTATGATATTGAAACTTTGAAATTGTAAGATAATCATGAGAGTTGTGAGAGATTTTTGAGAATAGTTGGCTTTGAAATGCAATGGAGGGAGCTTGATAATGGAAGATTCTTGAGCACTTGCTTGAAAGCTTCATTGATTAACAATGGAGAATATCATATGGATTGATAGTGGAGTGAGAAAGGAAAAAGAGTAAAATGATAGAAATCATGGTTGCTCACTCTTCATTATTCCAAATTCTTTATTTTTACATGGAGGCTCATGACCTCTACATATAGTAAGGAAAAGAGGCATGACCCTTTGTTCATGTGAATTTTGTCCTCTTTTTTTATGAGATTTGTTACTTAGAATTTTATTTTTCTAACATTTCTTTAATAAAAAATTATGAATTTTAACTGCATAGACATGGAATATATGAAACCTTATTCTTGGATGTGATGGCAACATCAAATACATGCAAATTTAGCATTATGCATGGTGAATGTGATAAAGAAAATGTAGAAAGAAATGAAAAGGAACTTTATTAATAGGGAATTAATGTATATGGGTCATGCTTTGAGGGTTTCTTGATATTATATTCCTTTAGCATCTATCCCGTAGAGGTAATCCAACACTACCACCATAGTTAGGCTTGTACCCCATTTGAAGGGATGGTTAGTCGCCTTCCTATCCTACTTTACATGGCACTAGTTACTTTCCTTTACTGCCTTCGCAACTTCATGTTCATATGAACTTTAATTTCTGGGTATAAAATTCCTTAGGTAAAATCCCTAAATTTTACCTCAAGCAACATGTCCATTATTATAATGTATTTTTTTCAAATCTTACTATAATAATTACATTATTTATTATAAAGCAATATCATCTTTATTACAAAATGATTTTATTTCATGTCTTATTAGTATCCTTCTTAGCTTTTGTTCATCCTTGAACAAGTCCACATTAATGACTTGTCATCATGATTGAGCATTTCCTCCATGCTCTAATGATACAATACTTTGATTTTTCCTTTTTAAATGGAATTAAATATCTTAAAGTTCTCCCATGTATTTTGCAAATGAAATATAAATCACAAGCATTCATGTGTGACCTGATTGTAATCTCTGGATTGAACTAGCAGAATATTTAGTTAATTTTAAGTGTAATCATAGGTCACTATCTTCCTAGTTATACTCATGTGGACCTTAGTGCATATACTTAAGTATAATTAAGATATATGATCTTGATGTTGTAATGATCATAATTAAAATATCATTAAAATAAATAAGATTTATTAATTAATATAATAATAAGAAAATATAACCTAATCTAACCTAAATGATGTGTGGTCATTCTCAACTTATAGCACACATCTTGAACTCATAATATTGTTGTTGAGTTACTAATTGTGCACTAGTGAGCATACCAAGTGATAACACTGTTGGGATTTCCAAATAGTAATGTGTTTATGTTCGAAGTTGGTTGTACTTATTTTGCATGATTAATGTACATTTGAAGTTAAAATATTAACTAAGTCCATAAAATGCAACAACAATAAAAATAAATTATAATTATGAAAAAATATTAAACTAAGTCAAAGTGTTGTAATGAAAGTGAATTAATTTTGATCTTATTATTCTCATGAAATTTTGTTGAGGTACAAGATCATTCAACAAAGACTTCGTCAAGTAACTCAAATTCATGTTGTAGGCACTTGCTAACTAATTTTGACTTCTATGGTTTCAAATTGCAAGAGCTTTGCTACACTAATGACTAAACTATGCCTTTAATGTGATAGGTGGGCAGTATTCATAAACTTTACCTATCCCACATTCATTGCATATGTAATATCATATGAAAACATAGCATAATGCAACTACTACGATATTGTAGGTACAATGTTACAACCTACTTATTAATTGTTCATCACCATTTTATGGATTCAATTCTATGAACAATACTGAGTTATAAAGTTTTAATTTGACTATATGTCTTAGGGGTAAATTTTATTTAAAAAATTATTTTGGGTTCTAACACATCCCCCAATAAATAAACCTTAAAATTTTCATTTATTAAGTGATAAGTTATATGTTTAAATCTTAAGTGATTAAAATCTTGGGCAAGTCAATTTGATAAAAAATTAAAAATTCTTTAATGTTTCACAACTAGCAACATGATCTAAGTGGTTAGTTGGTGGTCATGTCTAGTGTGGTGTAGGTCCATGGTCTTGATCAAGAATCATGGAAAATATTGAAAAAGTTTTTAAAAAGTTCTCATTGGATGAATTCAAGGTGAAAAATCAAGTTCCATATACCATACTTTAAAAAAAAAACTAATTTGTTACCATTAGAAGCTAAAGCAATGTATTAGTTATTAACTTTCTACTTAAGTAATAAAAATAGCAATAAGATCTCAGGAGAGATTAACCAAAAATCTTAGCAATAAGGGTGATTTCATGAAGGACAACTATGGCTATGAAAATAAAGTATTGATAATATTAATGAAATACCAAATTTAGAATAAGCTTAGAAGAAACTTATTATAGAGAAAGTAAGTTTTAGATAGATGTTAAAATGAGGCAAAAATACAAAAAAAAAAACCTTTAATTTTGTTAACAAAATATTAGAGGTAGTGGACATGATGAAACATAACATCTACATGTAATAATTCTAATATGTATGAGAGCAGTAATTAGCTAAGTAAGAATAGAATCACATCATCTTCAAGTTAAAACTAAAAGATGGAACAATGAGCAACATGAAGATAAAATATGTTGATTGTGTTTATTGTAAGTGGTATAAGATGAGCAACATGTATTATTAGAATGTTGTGGAACAAATTTATTTATAAGAAAGTAGTAAATCTCTAAATAGTCTTTGTATGAGCTATTCCACCTATTAGTATTAATTCTAGGAAATTATATAAAAGACATGTTCAGTTAAGTTATCTCATAGATGACCCTTGGGTTTACAAAATTGTAATAAAATATTACCCATACATGAATGAAAAATTCAATGGTATATTCTCTATTTTGATCATAACCAAGTTTGCAATTTGGAATAGTAAAACAATCAATAATTCAAAAACTTTAAAAAAATGTAGAAGAAGAAGAAAAAACATTTTTATTAAAAAGTATGAGGTAAGGCCTTAATTCTAAGTCTAAGAAAAGCTATTTATTTGCTACTATTACTTATCATTTACATTGCATAGTTAGCAAAACACAAATAGGATCTCATAATCTAAGAGTTAAAATAGGTATATGGCTCAAAATTCCTTGTGAAGAACAAATATGCTAATTGTGTAATACAAATAACATTGAATATGAACAACACATTTCTCTACAATATCTTGCATTAAAGCACATTAAACATAAATAAGATATTATAATTGCAAATTTGGTTGATTGTTTCAAATGTTATTAAAAACATATGGTAATTTTCTTAATGATGTTTTCAAAACTTATTGCATATATATAAAAAACTCATAGCATGTATGATTCTATTGTCTAATAAATTCAAAGGTCCACTAATATAATAAAATTTTAATGTCAATTCAAGTTTCAATTTGTTATTTATTATGTAATGATAATTTTGCAACTAGAAAAATCAATCACTGGAAAACCAAGAGATTTGGTGCAGCAACCTCAACCTTGAATCCCCAAGGTCTCCAAAAAATGGGATTCAAGGTGCCCTAGATGATCTAGTAGATTGCCAAGGGACTTATGAAATGTAAAATGGGGAATTGAAAAAATAAGATGAAAAAATTATAGATTTGTAAAAATGGACATCAAATGAAAATTGCACACAAAATGAAACTTTAAAAACTTTATTAAAAATGATAAAGAATGAGTTCTAGAAATCTATACAAGAAATGCCCATGAGAGAGCAAAAGGGGGTTCACTGAGGTAAGAGTTCAAAGCTTGTTGAAGCTAATGTGATCTGCTCCACGATTTGGGTGCTTAGCCACTCCTGATGCTATCGAACCTCCTTTACTACAACTTCAAATTTACAACTTGGATCATTGATGGGAGGTGAGAAGAGTCAAGAATTTGGTTGCAAAATTGCTCCACACTGGGGATTGGGGATCCTAGAAATGTAGTGTTGAAACTAAAAACCCACAAATCTCAAGGGGATAACAAAGGGGGTAATAAGGCTGTAGGGGTTCCACACTAGGATGCTCTAAGAAGCTATGTTTCTACAAGGTTACAAGAGCTCTTGGATGCCAAAATTGCCAAAATGCTTGAAAATATCAAAGTGTGGAACCTTGAAATGACGTTGGGGTTTTGGTCTTATAGGTTTTATACCATGATTTTTGCTACAAATTGGTTGACAAATTGGCTGCAAATTGTTACAAATTTTTGCATCGTATAGGTGAGATGGGTGTCCAATTTTGTTTTTTTTTGGGGGGG